>CM070873.1:183975603-184080603 GCA_036365515.1 Torymus aiolomorphi | reverse complement strand
AGAGAGAGAGAGAGAGAGAGAGAGAGAGAGAGAGAGAGAGCGGCGCGCTGCAGCAGGCACCGCCGAGCGCGTTCAACCGCGCCTTCTCGCTGCAACTGAGGTAAGTCCTGGCGAGGCGGACGCGCGCTCTCCCCGCGGACGACGTACGTGCAGAGAGCGGAACACGGACGAGCGAGCGAGGCCGCCGACGCGCGCGTGAGGGCCGATCGTGCGCGGCGATCGGCCTACGTCGGCACGAGCCGCTTTTGCGCGTACGTATGTGCGGCAGAGCACCCACGTACTTCGCGTGCGCGGGCGCACCACCCGAATCTGCGCGTACAAATAGTTAACAGCCTCCAGGGGCAATAAAGATAATTCGTTGCTTTTACTTGTTCGCGTATTATTTCACGCATCCTACTTTCAATTCCCTATGCGAGTATGTAGTACTCGCGTGATACTGACAAGGAAAGTACCCGAACTGTCAAATTCAAAAAAATTCCAAACGCATATTAAAAAGTAGACCTCCATGCGAGATTCACGAAACCATTTTTTTATCGGCTGAGAAGCGCTTTATAAGGGTTAAAATCACCCCTAAAATTTACCCCAAGAAACGTTTTTTTGATATATCTCGGCTTCTACTTAACTTTTTTTAACGAAACAAAATGGAAAGAGTTTGTTATTAAAAAGCCAAGAAATCCGTGGAATATGAACATTAAGGGTTGCATCCCTTATTTTTTAGAGGGTGAAATTGTGTTTTTTTAAGAATAATTTTTGTTGTAAGAATTCATAAAATAATTAAAAATAGGTCAAAACATTATTTTTACCAACTACAATAAATAATAGTTGGTGTTTTTGGGCATTCTTCGCGTAACTTAAGAGGTGGTAAACCACCCCTAACACAAATGAAATAGGTATATTTTTTTGGCTATTATTTTTTTCCTTAAAATGGGTTCTTGAAGCCGTTAATTGGAATCCACAGTTAGATCCACAATAAAAATTTGAAAATAGTGAATTCAATATGGCGAAAAATTTTGTATAAATATTTTAAATTCCACGAAAAATAGTATGTAGACCCCCTAGCGGAAATTATATTATGTAAATAAGTGTATAATAATGTAACAATGTTTTGTTATGTTATTCTATTATTTATTACTTTTTTATCATACACTTGTTTATCGTACGATAAACAAGTGTATGATAATGTAGTTGTTTGTAAAAAATTGTAAGAAAACGTAACAAATTGTACTTTTCTACTGAATTTCGGACGCTTTTACATTTTACCACAGTTTATACCATTTTTTAATAATTTCTTACTTTTCCTTACATTTGTCTACGTTTTATTACTTTTTAATTTGTACTCTTAATTCAAATTTTATAGGCATTCTTACACTTTCGTAGATCTTTTTACATTTTATTATATATTTGTACTTTTAATTACATCTTTTTACGTTTATATACAAATTTTGATATACATTTTACATCGTATCACATATTTGTACACTTTTTTCAAATAGTTCATAATTATACTTTTATAATTATTTATAATTGTACTTTTATTTAAATAAAGCTGTAAATAAAATATTTTCAAAGATGTAAAGAAAAAATACTAAAACGTAATAAAATGTAAATTATTATGTATTAGAAATATAATTAATATATCTTACAAAATGTAAGTTACTGTATAAAAGTTTAAATTTTTACTAATTCTTACAGATTTTTACAATTTATTATTTTTTAATACAAATTCTTATACAATTCTACCAATTTCTACGCAGCACAACGACCAATTTTAAATCCTACGGGTCAGCCAACAGCAGACGGCAAGCTAGCTAATTATTCTGACGATTATGGATTATATGTTTTTCAATAATGATATTCATGAAAAAAATGTTGTAAACATAGCGATTTTTTGCACCATGAACATGTTATAATCGCTCGTTTACCACAAATATCGCATGTAATAAAATTAGAATTGAAGCAAAATTTTTTTGGGTTTTCAATTTTTTCTGGCCTTTCATCAATGTAACCGGCGGCGTACCAAGCATATTTAAATAAATTTTGAAACGTGGGACTTGATAATTGATTATGTACTAATGAATGCATTTTGATTATATTATTTCTATCGTGTAAGTTGAGATCCTCATTTGTTAGAAATATCATATCCGAAAACGTTCGAACGAAGTTCTTCCACATTCGAAAACCGTAAATATCATGCGGTTGAAGTTCACTTGTTGTTCTTTGTGGAATTTGTAGAATCGTTAAGGTTTTATGTTCCGGTTTTACTTTATAAATTATATCTAGGCAGTGACCTCTCCATGAATCAAGAATAGGGTACTTGTTATGGTAGTTGATGGAAAATATACATCTTGCGCCCAAGTTTCAACATGTTCTTTAGTCAATTTACCTGATTTCGATGCCATTACATAAACATTTTCTGCTGCAAATAAATTTTTTCTGACTACAGTTCCAAACTCTCCCTTTGGTTCTTGCATGACTAAAAAGAAGGGTGATAGAAGTTTTCCTTCAGCATATACAGTAGGTTGGATAGTATAAGAATGAGTTGTCGAATGCACTGATTGCACTATACTCTCTACACTTTTATCTCCTCTAAGATTGAGGGTTCGACCACTGTGTATTTCGTAATTAAGACCACTTTGGTCGGAGTTATAAACACGTTTTGCATCATATTTTATGATGGCATTTTTTACTCTATTACGAAATTCCTGTTTTTGTGCTGACCATTCTTCTGAATCATCTATAGATTTTTTAGTAATAATTTTTGTTATTTTTCGAGAAACAATATTAAATCGCCGTTTAAATTCATTTAACCAGTGTCTAGAAGTTTTAAATTCATTGAAGTTTAACTCTAATGCTTTTTCTTTTGCCATACGTCTTACATCAATGTCATGAATGGGTATTCTATTCGATCTGGCTACGTTAAATTTTTGTAAACAATATTCCTCAATTTTTTTCAATTTATCGATCCTACTTCCTCCTATTGCCACTTGATCTCTCCATCTATACAGCTGACGTGCTGTTTTTAATTTTTTTAATCGATTTTGGACTGTTTCAAATTTTAACTTGTTTTTACTACTTAACCAATACTCCACAGCTTGCTTTTTGTAGTCAAAATTAATACTCTCTGATTCGGTCCTACATTCATTTTCAGGTTCGAGTGTTATCATATCTTCTGCATCGATATCTTCATGTAAATCATCTGCAGGTATGTCATCGTAAGGTTCGTAGGTATCATCATAATATAGAAATTCTTCCGTTTCTTCGTAAATACTACGATCATTTATACTTGATATTATAATATTATACACTATATTAGCAACATTTCTTTCAGCCTCATTAACAGGTAATTTCTTTTCTTGATCTTGAAACATACTGTTTAAAATAAATAAAACATTCATCGCATTTACCAAATTCATATTTATGGAAAATATTTTCTTTCTTCTTTTAGATACGTTGAGTCGCAGTATAAACCTGTAAAAGTTTTAGTTATTATAGCCTTTTTATAGCAATAACAGTATAGGAATATACAATAGTATGAATGTACAGTAAGTGTAAAAAGTATTCAGACATCCAAAACTTTTGAGGAAAACATTTTACTAAATTCCTTTGTAAGTGCATGGGAATTCGTTATTGTTTGTCAATGTTCTGTCTACAAGATACACTATTTTATTAGCATTAAATAGTTGCTAAACGTTATTATTATAAATAAAGTACTACTTCTATTCACTCGTATGAATGTTTTTTTACACTTAACTTAACTGATTAAATCGTCAGTATGTCATATTTTATATATTAGAATAACAGTAATGTAACAGTAATTCTAAAAATTAAAATCAAAACATAATTTTTACTATCATAAAATACTTCAATGCATGTATTAAGAGTAAAGTTGCACTATCAAAATATTTACAATTGGTACAATAAAGATTCTATAATAGATTTTTACTGAATTTGACTTTCTTACCTTCGGCCACTTGTTCAAAATTTATTGTATATTTTGACGAGTTTTCTATTTAAAAAGGCTGCATTTTATTTAACTTTTCAATATTATATCTATTATATCCTTCTATGAGAAATATTTTGAATAATTATGTAGAAGAAAGAAATTTCAATTATATGGTTACTTACGACTATTATTATTGTTGTTATCATTCAATTCAAATAGGATTTCGTACTCGTAAAATGTTTACTTGCCATTAAAAAATATGATGCAAGTACCTCCAGACACTTATATTTTCAATTAATACTCATAAAATAATGTTGAATATTAATTTAACACGAGCATAGAAAAACGTTCAGTAACGTATATTTGTTTTCGACTGACCGCCCATACAGCATGAAAGAAAACTGAAATAATTACATGAAATAATTCATGAATTAATACATTGAAATGATTTAGAAAGAATTTTAAAAGGAAAAAAAATTAATTTTAAATTAATTTTTAAAATAATATATGGAATCCTTACAAAATACTTTCAAAAATCATCCAAAAAAATAAAAAAAGTGTTACCAAAAAATAATTACACGAATTAATTCTGAAAGGACTTTGAAAAGATTTTTTGAAAGAATACATAAAATAATTTCGAAATTATTGCAAGTATTCTTTCATGCAATAATTCAGAAATAATTTCAGAAAGATACAAATTAATCATTCACAAAAATAATTCAATATCTATTCAAAAATCTTACATGAATTATTTCATGAAATCTTCTGGGAAACTCGTGTGAATTAATACAAGAAATAATTTTGAATTCTTTTGAAAAAGATTTTTAGAATAAAATTTTTTAAAACAAAATAGCAAAAAAAATAATTACACGAATTAATTCTGAAACGACTTTGAAAAGATTTTTTGAAAGAATACATAAAATAATTTCGAAATTATTGCAAGTATTCTTTCATGCAATAATTCAGAAATAATTTCACAAAGATACAAATTAACCATTCACAAAAATAATTCAGTATCTATTCAAAAATCTTACATGAATTATTTCATGAAATCTTCTGGGAAACTCGTGTGAATTAATACAAGAAATAATTTTGAATTCTTTTGAAAAAGATTTTTAGAATAAAATTTTTTAAAACAAAATAGCAAAAAAAATAATTACACGAATTAATACTGAAAGGACTTTGAAAAGATTTTTTGAAAGAATACATAAAATAATTTCGAAATTATTGCAAGTATTCTTTCATGCAATAATTCAGAAATAATTTCAGAAAGATACAAATTAATCATTCACAAAAATAATTCAATATCTATTCAAAAATCTTACATGAATTATTTCATGAAATCTTCCGGGAAACTCGTGTGAATTAATACAAGAAATAATTTTGAATTCTTTTGAAAAAGATTTTTAAAATAAAATTTTTTAAAACAAAATAGCAAAAAAAATAATTACACGAATTAATTCTGAAAGGACTTTGAAAAGATTTTTTGAAAGAATACATAAAATAATTTCGAAATTATTGCAAGTATTCTTTCATGCAATAATTCAGAAATCATTTCAGAAAGATACAAATTAATCATTCACAAAAATAATTCAATATCTATTCAAAAATCTTACATGAATTATTTCATGAAATCTTCCGGGAAACTCGTGTGAATTAATAGATTTTTTTAAAGAAAACATAACAATTCAGCAATCATGTCAAGAATTATATCACGAAATAATTCAGAAATAATTTCAGAATGATAAAAATTAATCATTCACAAAGATAATTCAATATCTATTGAAAATAATTTCATGAATTATTTCATGAAATGTTGCGGGAAACTCACGTGAATTAATACAAGAAATAATTTAGAATTCGTTTGAAAAAGATTGTTACAATAAAATTTTTTAAAACACAATAGCAAAAAAGATATTTACACGAATTCTTCCTGAAAGAACCTTGAAAAGATTTTTTGAAAGAAAACATAAAATAGTTCAGAAATTATTGCAAGTATTCAACACGAAAAGGGCAGCGTCCGTATATAAGAGGCATCGTATAATGTATTTATTGTTTTTAATTCGAATTTGTTTCAATCAAATAAGTCCTAATTAATACAATATTTAATAAACAAAACTTACTAAATAAGTATATACTAATTAAACAAAGTTAATATTAAAAAATAAAGAAATATTAGAAATAAATATTCTAATTTATTTTGTCAGTCATTTTGCACTATATAATGAAAAAAATGAAATGATTGGATAATGATCGGATTTAGTCGTCCATTGTTTTCTACATTCGTATGATCCTATTAAAGAACGTATTAAAATGTGTGGGGGTATATAATTTTTCGTTTTTGTGAACTAAGATAGATTGAAACATTTACTAATTGCGAAAAATATTAATTTGAAAAGTTAATGTAAGAATATAAAAACTTAAAATAAAAGGAAAAAAAACATTTAAAGATGAATAATATAGGTACTTAAAATAAGCAATATTTTTTATTATTATTCATAATAGTATTCTTTCAGTATGACAATGTTTAGAAGTCCCCTCAAAATCGACAGAAATATTATTTATACGTCTGCCAAGAGTAAAGAGCCTTTGACTCTAAAAGTTGATTCTAAATTGAAAACACTACAAATAATAATAACGTCGGTAAGGTAGAGCTCATTCTATTCATCTCTGCATTATATGCAATTATCATTTTTTTATTTTTATCGAATTTCGGGAAAAGAGCTCTTTATTGCCCTTCGTAATGACAAAAATACACTATGTGTAAATTTTCAAGTTATTGCTCGTTATAGATTTTACAGGAAACGGGTTGAAAAATTTTCTACCAGTTTTTTATGAAAAATAATGAACAGAATTTCTGAAAAATTTATAGGTGTATTATTTATGCAATTACGGAGTGCAGTGAAGAGCTTCATTCATCAAAAGTTGAATCTAAGATAAAATAAATGTAAAAACTCATAACGTCGGTAAGGAAAAGCTCCCTTTATACACACATTTCACATCGACTTAATACAATATTTAATAAACTAAAAGTATTAAATAACTATGAATTAATTGATCAAAGTTAATATTAAAAAATAAAGTAATATTAAGAATAAATTTTCTAATGTATCGTATCACTCATATTGCAGTATATAATGAAAAAAATGAAATGATCTAACAAGCGAGCGATAGCGTAATGGATAGTGTATTTGCGTAGTACCCAAGCGACCCGGGTTCGAATCTCCATCATGTAAAAAATTTTTCTGCGTTTTTTTCTGCGATAAAATAGTGTAAAATTATTAACAATGTAAATATATGTAAAAATAGTTAGAATATTATTTAAATAATATTCTAAATTATAAAAATGTACCTTCAAATACGGGATTATACATACCCTTCGAAATTTATTGTTAGTAATATTTACTAAATATTTTCTAATTAATTCACAATATTTATTCCTGAATCCTTCCAAAAATCTTTCATTGAAAGGATTCTGCAATAATACATGATTTTATAACCTTCGAAATTTTTTGTTAGTAATATTTCCATTATATTTTCGAATTAATTCACAAAATTAATTCCTGAATCCTTTCAGACATCCTTCATTGGAAGGATTCTGTAATAATACGGGATTTATCCTCTTCAAATTTCTTGTTAGTAATATTTCCATAATATTTTCTAATTAATTCACAATATTAATTCCTGAATCCTTTTATACATCTTTCATTGAAAGGATTCAGGAATTAATTTTGTGAATTAATTCGAAAATATTATGGAAATATTACTAAAAAGAAATTTCAAAGAGTATAAATAACGTATTATTGCAGAATCCTTCCAATGAAAGATGTCTGAAAGGATTCAGAATTAATTTTGTGAATTAATTCGAAAATATTATGGAAATATTACTAAAAAGAAATTTCGAACAGTATAAATCACGTATTATTACAGAATCCTTTCAATGAAAGATGTCTGAAAGGATTCAGGAATTAATTCACAAATTAATTCCTGAATCCTTTGAGACATCTTTCATTGGAAGGATTCTGTAATAATACGGGATTTATCCGTCTTCCAAATTTCTTGTTAGTAATATTTTCATAATATTTTCGAATTAATTCACAAAATTAATTCCTGAATCCTTTCAGACACCTTTCATTGAAAGGATTCTGCAATAATATGTGATATTAATTCTGAAAGGATTCTGAAAGATTCTTTCAGAAATCATTCAGTGAAAGGATTCTGTAATGATGCTATGTCCGGGGTATTTTCCTTTCAGAATTATTTCAGGAAATAATTTTGAAATATCTTTTAGTAACCTTTTGGTAATAATCCATGAATCCTTTCAGAAATCTTTTATTGAATAAATTTTGCAATGATATTATAAATTATTTTTGAATTATTCCATTGAATTAATTCTGAAAGGAAAATACCCCGGACATAGCATTATTACAGAATCCTTTCACTGAATGATTTCTGAAAGAATAAAATTATTTCATGCATTCTTTCAGAATCCTTTCAGAATTAATACATGCTGTGTGGGCGATGTTTCACTTATTTATGAATAAAAGAGGAGGAATTGGGAGATAAGCCATATCAATGCAAGTGTACGTAATCTTGTATATTGCGCAATAACCATGAATTGCTATAATTATCATTATATTAAAAGTTTTGTTCATATTAATTTCTATTAATAAATCATAAATAAACTTTTCTTATTAAAACCTATCATAATTTCAACAAGCATGAAAATCTCTCCTAGCTGAAATTATAAAATATGAAAGAAAATAAGAAAATACTTATAAAATGGAATAAATTGTCGAAAAATGTAAGAAATCATACGATACTGGATTTCGGGCATATTTAACAAGTTGTTAAAGTTTCTTACATTTTCTTTTAATTCCTTACATTTTCTAAATATTTCCTTGTGTAGCTTATTTTTATGAAATTATAAGGAAGTATTTGTTAGAAAAATCTGTAAGAATTTGTAAAAATTTAAACTTTGATACAGTAACTTACATTTTGTAACATATATTAATTATATTTCTAATACATAATAATTTACATTTTATTACGTTTTAGTATTTTTTCTTTACATCTTTGAAAATATTTTATTTATAGCTTTATTTAAATAAAAGTGCAATTATAAATTATTATAAAAGTATAATTATGAACTATTTGAAAAAAGTGTACAAATATGTGATACGATGTAAAATGTGTATCAAAATTTGTATATAAACGTAAAAAGATGTAATTAAAAGTACAAATATATAATAAAATGTAAAAAGATGTACGAAAGTGTAAGAATGCCTATAAAATTTGAATTAAGAATACAAATTAAAAAGTAATAAAACGTAGACAAATGTAAGGAAAAGTAAGAAATTATTGAAAAATGATATAAACTGTGGTAAAATGTAAAAGCGTCCGAAATCCAGTAGAACTTTTTTACAAACAACTACATTATCATACACTTGTTTATCGTACGATAAACAAGTGTATGATAAAAAAATAATAAATAATAGAATAACATAACAAAACATTATTTGAAATATAATGGATCGATCCGAAGGAGGCAGGTAAAAAGAAAAAACAAGTTTTTACTTTAAATTTGTGCAACGTTTCGTTGGCATGTTCCGCCAACCTCTTCAGGCTTATTTTACCTAGCACATAACGTCAATGTAGTTGTTTGTAAAAAAGTGACATTGACGTTATGTGCTAGGTAAAATAAGCCTGAAGAGGTTGGCGGAACATGCCAACGAAACGTTGCTCAAATTTAAAGTAAAAACTTGTTTTTTCTTTTTACCTGCCTTCTTCGGATCGATCCATTATATTTCAAATAAACAATTGGAGAGCAATATTCATATTTAACTCAACATAACTAAACATTGTTACATTATTATACACTTATTTGCATAATATAATTTCCGCTAGGGGGTCTACATACTATTTTTCGTGGAATTTAAAATATTTCTAAAAAATTTTTCGCCATATTGAATTCACTATTTTCAAATTTTTATTGTGGATCTAACTGTGGATTCCGATTAACGACTTCAAGAACCCATTTTAAGGAAAAAAATAATTGCCAAAAAAATATACCTAATTCATTTGTGTTAGGGGTGGTTTACCACCTCTTAAGGGGTTGTTTCGCGAAGAATGCCCAAACACACCTACTGTTATTTATTGTAGTTGGCAAAAATAATGTTTTGACCTATTTTTAATTATTTTATGAATTCTCACAACAAAAATTATTCTTAAAAAAACACAATTTCACCCTCTAAAAAATAAGGGATGCAACCCTTAATGTTCATACTACCACGGATTTCTTGACTTTTTAATAAGAAAGTCTTTCCATTTTGTTTCGTTAAAAAAAGTTAAGTAGAAGCCGAGATATATCAAAAAAACGTTTCTTGGGGGTAAACTTTAGGGGTGATTTTAACCCTTATAAAGCGCTTCTCAGCCGATAAAAAAAATGGTTTCGTGAATCTCGCATGGAAGTCTACTTTTTAATATGGGTTTGGAATTTTTTTGAATTTGACAGTTCGGGTACTTTCCTTGTGAGTAGCTGGGGCAGCACGCTCGAGAGAGAGCGCGACGACGAAGTCGCTTGTTGTAACGGAGCGAAAAGGCGCGGCTGCTGCTGAAAGCAGCCAACGGCGAGCAACAGCACGGAGCTGACGGGCCGCTAATCATCGAGGGTTGGCACGAGTAAGTGCTCGCGCCTGTCAATTGCTGCGCCGTTCATCGGCAAGTCCGCGTTGAGATATAGCGCACCGAGGACAGCTTTTAGCCCGTTACAATATATATCTTACTATACTATATAGTTGTAAGCTGAATTGAGTCGTTAACCCTCCGCGTCCCTCCGCGTCCCACCGCGTCCCTCCACAAAGTGCCCTCCACAAAATAACGTAAAATTCACTGTTTTTTTGCGTTATTTTGGGTCTGCATTATCCCTCCGCATGTCCCTCCGCGTCCCTCCGCGTCCCTCCGTGTCCCTCCGCATCCCTCCGCATCCCTCCGCATCCCTCCGCGTCCCTCTGCGTCCTTCCGCGTCCCTCCGCAACCCTCCGCAAAAAGGGTCTTGTCCCTCCGCATCCCTCCGCGTCCCTCCGCGTCCCTCCGCGTCCCTCCGCGTCCCTCCGCATTGTCCCTCCGCATTGTCCCTCTAATGACAACTCTCTGTGATGCAGAAGACACTTCTGTCGACAACTTTTGCATCGCTCCGTTGTCAGTTCTTCACCTCGATACACAAATAACAGGCTGCTTTCTGAAAACAAGCTGTGCCACCCTCCTGCCATCAGCGGAAGAAGCGCGTTCGCGCATTTATTATAATACGCGCCTTTTCTCCGCAATTAACGAGACCAATTAATTACAGACCAACTTTTTGAAAGGAAACTTCCTAATTATTCAAATCAAGGATAACGCCAAACTCACGCGAGCGCAGCGCGGCGTATGCGCATTCATTTGACAGTTCAATTACAAGTCGAACGCTGTCCGTATTTTTTCTTGCCAAAGAAAAGTGCAGCAACTGCAAACAGAGCATGAGAAAACGGCGAGAGACGGATTGAGTACCTTCGTTAGTTCTTTCTCTCCCCTTCTCTCTATCTCTCTCTTCTTCTCTCTCTTTCTCTTATATACATATAGGGTAGGAGAGGCGTTACCGAGCTCGTCCTCGAACATCTCGCGTCATCATGCTTTTCTACGTTAAAAGTAAATAAACAGAAATGTAGTAAAAATAAAAATTTAGAGTATGAATCATATTTTGGTAATATGAGTTACGTTTCTAAATTTTGTTCGGCAGTATATTGGAAAGAAGAAAATCATAAATCAATTTGTTGTAGTAAGGGTAAAATAATTTTGTCTCCGCTAAGTATATATAATAAAACACTAAAGAATCTTAATAGATTCTTATTATATGATAATAATTTTCGAACTTTAATCAGATATTATAATAACTTATTTTGCTTTGCTACATTTAGTGCAAACGTAAAATACGAAAAGAAAAAAGCTATTTATAATTTAAAAATTCAAAGACAAGTTTGTCATATAACGCCAAATACTTTATTACCAGAAAAAATGCAGAACCTTCGTGTGGTATATATAAATATATATATATACACTGCAATACTGCAATTGAAATGAAAATAAAGAGTCATAAAGATTTAACTCAAGAACATTTAACATTATTGACTGAAGTAAATAGTAATCCTTATGCTAAATAGTATAAATATTTACACGAAATAACTAATACAGAGAAACTTTCAAATTATAAATTATATTTTGTTCGTAAGAATAATAATCAAAAACATAATTACAGTAAACCATTAACGTCGGAATGTGCAGCTATAATTATTTCCAAATCAGGAGTCTCTCATAATTATGATCTATGCGTTTATCCAAAAAATAGTTCTAATGAAAAAGAATACACATATTTAAGTAAATTATCACATCATGTTGACCCAATGGTATTCCCATTATTTTTTCCTTCAGGAGATTTAGGCTGGAGTATTGGTTATACTAAAAACCCATATGATTAAAAAAAAAACCTTCTAACAATATTACAGCACTATTCTTATAGATTAGCTTACAGACCAAATTCAGAAAATTTCAATCCACTTTTATTTGGAGGGAGACTAACCCAACAATTCTTTTTACATGCCTATATTATGATAGAAAACAATAGAATGAATTATTTTAGGCAGAGACAAAAAAATTACGTACTGAATGTTATCAAGGTTTGAGGGATCATGTTATAAATAGTGTATTAAATATATCAGAAAATTTAAAAAAAAAGAAAGACTAGGAAATATTTTTGTACTACCAGCAACTTATATAGTTAGTCCTAGATATATGCAGCAACATTATCAAGATGCAATGGCAATAGTAAGAAATATTGGTCGACCTGATTTATTTATAACTATGACGTATAATCCTAAGTGGAAAGAATTAAAAAATGTATTAACGACATTTCCTATCGGAACTACGCCCAATGATATACCAAATATTACAGTTAGATTATTTTATACAAAATTTAAGTGTTTACTTAACGATATAGAAAACCATCAAATTTTTGGAAATGCTTTAGCTTATGTGTATACTATTGAATTTCAGAAAAGAGGATTACCGCATGCTCATCTTGTAGTAACATTAGATCATAAAAATAAATTAATGACACCAAAAGATATTAATAAACACATTTCTGCTGAGATACTTTCTAATAATGATAAAAAATTACAAAAATTAGTTATAAAACATATGTTACATGGACCACATAGTGAAAATTCTCCGTGTTACGATAAATGTAAAGACGTCTGTAAAAAAAATTTTCCTAAACCTTTTCAATCGTCAATAACATTTAAAAAAAATGATTATCCTCAATATAAACGAACAAATAATTCTTCTAATAATTACACATATCGACTTCAAAGAAGTAAAAAAGTTATTCCAGTAGATAATTCAATGGTAGTTCCTTGCAATAAATTTTTATTAGAAAAATATAAATGTCATATTAATGTTGAATATTGTGCTTCAATTCAAAGCATCAAATGTATTTTTGATTATATACATAAAGGTAGTGATAGAGCTTTTTGTACATTAAAAAAAATGATGACAAAAGAAATGGAATATATGATGAAATTACTGAATATATTGATGGCCGGTACTTGAGCCCAATGGAAGCAGCATGGCGGTTACAAAAATTTCCCTTATGTGGAAGGAGTCATACTGTTATCCGTTTAGCAGTTCATACAGAAAATCAACAAAAAATTGTTTTTGAAGAAAATTATGAAATAGATGTTCTTGATAATTGGAAAACAACTTTAACAGCGTGGTTTGACTTGAATAAAAATGATAAATTTGCAAATAATATAAAATACGTTAATATACCACATTATTATATATTTAACACAAAAATAGTTTGGGTAAAACGTGAACGTGAACAAAAACATTATGCTATTGGACGTTTAAATATAGTATCTCCAAAAGATTCTGAAAGATTCGCTTTAAAATAAATATTAAGTCGTATAAAAGGCGCTACATCCTTTAAAGATTTACGTACATATAAAAATGTAACGTATAATACTCATAAAGAAGGTGCGACTGCAATGGATTTAATAGAAAACGATTTATAAATTTAAAAAATTTTTGAAGAAGCATGTCGTATCATGTTACCTTTTCAATTACGTAAATTTTTTACTTCGTTTCTACTAACAAAAGATATTCAAGCCAATATTATTTGGGAAAATTTTAAAAAATACTTTAGTGAAGATTTTCATGAAAATAAAGATATCTTAGCTTTAGATCATATAAATAAATTATTATTGTTGGAAGATTTATCTTGTACAGATTTTGGATTACCTGAACCTGATCCCATCATAAATGATATAAAATACGATAGTAAAATAATTTCAATTAGTAAGGAAATATTCGAAGATATGTTTACAAAATTAAATGAAGATCAAAAATTTATTTTCAAACAACTTATAAAAAATATAAATAAAATAAATTTTATAGACGGTCCTGGAGGTTCGGGTAAAACATTTTTTTATAAAACTTTAATTTATTATTTTCTATCAAAAGGAAAAAATATTATATCAATGGCTTGGACTGGTATAGCGTCTATTCTATTACCCAAAGGCATGACTACTCACAGAACCTTTAGATTACCATTAGATTTAAATAGTATTGAAAATCCTTTTTTAAAAGTAGAGTCAGATAAAAAGAAATTAAAAGAAACAGAAGTTATAATCTGGGATGAAGCATCTATGATACCCAAAAAAGCTTTAGAAATTATTGACAGAACTTTAAGAGATTTATGTACAAACGATTTACCTTTTGGGGGAAAATTAATAATTTTAGGAGGTGATTTTCGACAAATACTCTCAGTAATGAAAAACGGATTTAGAAGTGCTATAATGGAAAACACTATTAAATATTCTGAACTTTGGCATTTATTTAAAATTTTCAGATTAAAACACAATATTTGTTCTCAGAATAATGAATTCTCAAAATTATTATTACAAATTGGAGACGGTAATATAAATTCTTTTATAATACCTAATAATTGGAGAACTAACGATGTTTTCTTACAAATTTATAAAAATATTAATAAAATAAATAATTATGATCGTGTTATTTTAGCACCTCATAATGAAGACATTACATTTTTGAATGAAAAAATTTTAATGTTATTAAATGGTGATAAGAAGACTTATTATAGTACAGATTATGCGACTCATAAAGGTGTTGATCAAAGTGATAACAACATTCATCTACTTTTTCCAATACAAATATTAAACAATATTTATGGAGGTTTGCCACCTCATAAATTAGATTTAAAAGTTAATACTATTGTTATGTTAATTATAAATTTGAGTATACACGAAGGTTTGTGTAACGGTACTAGACTTAAATTAACCAAATTATTTAGATATAATATTGAAGCAGAAATATTAACAGGAGAAAAAGTAGGTAATAGATTTTTTATTCCAAGAATTACATTAAATATAGGAGAATCTTCTTCATTACCATTTATTCTTTATAGAAAACAGTTTCCATTAACATTAGCATTTTGCATGACCATTAATAAATCTCAGGAACAAAGTTTTGATTATGTAGGGTTATACATCAAAAGGCAATTATTCTCACACGGTTAATTATATGTTGCTTTATCACGGTGTAGAAATCCAGATAACATATATATGGGACGTTTCACGTCAAATCGATCAAAGCTCTCGCCAAAATTTGGGGACACTTACAAAACTGATTTTTTGCCGAAAAAATTTGTCTTTCCAAGTACTTTAAGATGTTGTATGGCAGAATTCATAAATCCAATGTGGCGGCCCAATATGGCGCCTGGAAGTGTGAAAAAAATCAAGATTCATCCAATAAACTACCGCCAGTGAACATATTATTGATGAATCCCACTCTAAATGATCTTAATAGGGCTTTCGAGATCGCTGTTCATAAATCTTGTTATTTTCAGACGATTCAAGATTTTTATATAACTGCTTAGTAAACCATAAATCACAAAATTTTTATGCAAATAAAGATCAATGGTCAATTTTACAGATAAAACAAGTTAGGGTAGTCATTTCGTATGTTTTTAAAGTTAATTAATCTTAAATTTAAGTCAGTTCGATAGTATCGTATCACTTTGTGATCCTAACCTGAAGAGATATTGAGAAATTAGGACTTTATATTCATATCGCGAATTAAATCATTAGAGACTACTTATTTCTCATATTTTTGGGACTGCTAAATCGTAATTTAAAGTAGGTTCGGGGGGGGGGGTCCAGAGTTTCAACGATTCACTATAAAATTGAAGTCAACTATAGATGTTTTTCAATTCCACAAATGATAATGCAGATTCTTCTTAATTTCCAAATTCTAAATTACGAAAATCATATTTACAAATGTAACACTTCACCTACTGTCCAAAACATCGAATTTCATTAATACGACCTCAAAGCAAATATAAGCTGTTTCTAATGATTTATTTCGAAGTATCTATATTGTACCCCTATTAAAATTCTATTAAGTTTCGATTTGATCCAAATAAAAATACAAATAAAATCAAAGAAAAGATTTTTAAATCAAACATTTTAAAGTGATTATGCTCTTATATTTTCAAAAAACAAATTTCACAATATAAAATATACGCAATAATAGTATAAAATAAATGAGAAATTGTTTAAACGATATTATAAGAGTTCTAAATCAATAGCTAAATGAAATCGGTATACGAAATTTATTTAAGTTTCAGTTTATACATAAAATAATAAAAATAAAATACAACAAAAGATTTTTAAATCAAAATTGATAGCGTAAATGTACTCTTATATATTCAAAAAAATCACTACCTTGGAAATAAATAGGTTCAAAGTCTTCAAGGTCTTATTTTTCAAAGTTGGGGCTTAACGAGCGGAGCAAGTAGGGGGCGCAGCCCCCCTAGTATCTGTATATATATATATATATATATATATATAATCATATGAACATCGACTTATGCTGACACCAATGTATAAGACCACGTGACCTGTCTGCATAAGTGTAGTACCGTTTATACAAGTGTCTGCACAAGTCTAGCGTGACTAAAGAAATAATCCCTCTACTTATGCTGACGTCTGCATAAGTCGGTCTCTGTCTGCATAAGTCTATTTAAATTTCGGAAAGTGTCTGCATAACTAGCGTTTCATATATTTATATAAATATATATATATATATATATATATAAATACATCAAATGTAGCTTTTGAGGATCTATATCAGCAGGGATTCGATACTTTCGGTATGAATCGGTACTTTTGAGGATTTATATTAATACCTTCAACGCAGAGAGGGAGTTATTTCTTTAGTCAAGCATATACGAACTCTGGAGAAAAAACTATAGATCCTCAAAAGTACCGGTTTCCGCAATGTACATGCACACACACACACACACACACACACACACACACACACACACACACACACACACACACACACACACACACACACACACACACACACACACACACACACACACACACACACACACACACACACACACACAGACACACACACACACACACACACACACACACGCGCGCGCACGCACGCACGCACACAAGTATGTGGGTGAACTGGTTTTGGAGAGGTATAGTTCTTTTCTTCAGAGTTGCTATAGGTCCTTGACTAAAGAAATGATGGACCCTGGAAATATAGACTCTAGAATCTGGCAAAAAACTCTCCAAATCCGATTATATATACATTTCCCTTGTAAAAAGTATCATACGTTGAAAAACTCGTCAAAACCGATATATATATATATATATATATATATATATATATATATATTGATATATATATATATATATATATATATAAATATATGAAACGCTAGTTATGCAGACACTTTCCGAAATTTAAATAGACTTATGCAGACAGAGACCGACTTATGCAGACGTCAGCATAAGTAGAGGGATTATTTCTTTAGTCACGCTAGACTTGTGCAGACACTTGTATAAACGGTACTACACTTATGCAGACAGGTCACGTGGTCTTATACATTGGTGTCAGCATAAGTCGATGTTCATATGATTATATATATATATATATATATATATATATATATATATATATATATATATATATATATATATATATATATATATATATATATATATAAGTATGTTGGTGAACCTATTTGGCGAGCTATAGTTTTTTACCATGATTGAAGTATATGCTTGACTAAAGAAATAATATCCCTCTCCGGGGCTGCAAAAGTGGTCTATAGTATCTTAGCTCTTTTGGCGAGCTCGTCAAAAACGTCTAAAACTCGCCAAAACAGTCGTTCCGTATCTTTTTTACTCGTCAAAACGTGCCAGAAATATAAATATATTTATATATATGTGAAATACTTTAAAATTCTTACATTTTACATTAACTATTTATTTCACAATGCTTCAAATCACTTGCCGCTAAACTCAACGCTAGAACCACCATTGTATACTATAAAAAGTTCATACTTGTTGACTGCGTCCTGGAGGTTGATGAAAAAGTTTTCATCTTCGGCGAGAACCTTCGACACTCTCTTTGGCATAAATACATCGAACTCGTTGTCAAGTTCCGGAACAAGTTTTTTCCCATACTTGGTTGACACAGACTTCAGACTTGTGACCATATAGCGTTGGCCCTTGGTCAGATCGACCAATCTTTTTGTTGGGAGAAAAACTCCACGGGCAATCGCGTTTAATTTTGAAAGATCCATCTATAACAGCAAGTTTACAAATAATTAATTTTTAAAAGAAGTCATACTATTAATGAAAATAAAGTTACTTTTAATAAAAATAAAATACTGACCTTATAATTCTCTTAGTTTCTTGTTTTTTGACTTGTCAGTAGACGTCTCACAAGGTCTTTTGAATTGATGATCGAGGAGCGGTTGCTCAGAGGCGAGAAGCGACTGTAAGGCTGCAGGAAGAGAGAATACCGGAAGCGAGACTAAAAGCTGCTGCTGGCACTGCTCTTGAAACTGCTACTGACTGCTCCTTGAAGGCTTGACTGATCGAATGAGCTCTCGCTCCAGCGGAGCCGCTTGATATAGAGTCATCCCCACCGCCATCTCTGCGGAATTCAGCGGCTCGTGTTCCCCCTCTCTGCCAGCTTGATCCTCTGCGGGATTCGGTGGCTCGTTTTCCCCCTCTCCACCAGTTTCATTCTCATGGGTCCGCTCTTCCACCACTCCTGCTCTATAGTGGCCCCAGGGTAGTGTATCCGTGGTTCCGGGCTGTAGACACCGTTTATCATCGTGCGCACTGAGAGCAATTTTTTTCTCTTTCTCAGTGTGTATGTTATGATGCCGAGACCTGATGTTTCGCTGCTCTCGAGTAGCGATGACATTTTTGCAAAGGCACTTGATGTAGTCATCAAAGCCGATGGTTGCTTTAACTACAGAACTTTTTACTCCTTTGGCCTTCTTAATAGGTTTTTGGTTCTGTACTTTCACGCTGTACATATTGCTCCGCAGCCCGACGAATTCCATCATGATCTCACCGTTGCATTCATCCTTCATCAAACCAACCTTCTTTTTATTGGCTTGTGGCATGTTGAACGGATTGACCTCCGAATAGTCTGATGTTTCGAACTCGTGGATATCTCGCCGCATCACGTTGTACATGTCAATACCTGTAACTTCATAGATCAGACTATCTGTATCGGTGTATAATAGTTTGCTGTTGTCTCCTACGCGATCTCGCATGTAATCATAATGGAATCTGTGTACGAGTGTCTTTGACAGATCCAATACGGTTAAGTCGATGTAAATTGGCTTTTTTATACAGATCTCCGTTCTTAGCAATTGTGCAGCAACGAGCTCCTCATCAAAAATATTGCTGCTATGAAAATTTGGTTTGGCGATAAGAGCCTCAGCACCATAGCGTCCTTTCCATTTGCTGACTAGCTTCACGTCAACGCGTTTTCTTTGGTACGTTGACATTCTCCACCCATATAAAGTCATCGTAGGGTAAGGGTTCAGTCATTGCCCACCCGTATAAATTGTTGACGTCGAAATACATTAAATATTTCTCATCCTCGTTAATATTATAACCTTCTTTCATATACGAGTTGTTTGCTTTGGCATAGTGATTGCAACACTGCCTGAATCCTCTCCGTATGCATCGTTCGATAAACAGCAACATATCTATATCTGTGTGAATCTCGAGTTTGATCTGTAAAAAAGAATATCGAAATATGAATTTTAAATAAATTAATTTTATTTTAAGTGAATATTACCTGAGTATATTTGAGCATTGCATTCCAAATCAATCCGGACGTCGTGTAATAGTGAGTGGGATCCAAATCATAAGCCTCAAGACAATTATTTCTAAAATTTTCAAAAACTTCAATCAATAATATAACATCTGTCTTGAGGTACAAGTCAAAATATTGCCCTAAATCTTGAATATTGAAACTCTGCCAAACGTTCTGGTCATGCTCATAATCTTCATCGCTTATATGCACTTCGTACAAACTACTAAAGAAATTATCTTTCGATGGAAGATATGTTTCTTTAAGTTTTTCAAACGATGAAATATAGTCATACGGGAAAACTCCTTTTCTTTTCAAAAGTATAATTTTTTCATCGGATAGATCATCTTGTTTGAACGTGCGTTCCAAAATATCTAGCTTTTCCAAATATGAAGAGAGTTTGTCAAGCGACGAAGCCATAAATTTGAACGAATCGATGAAACATATCAGTTTTTTCCACAAACGTTGTAAAAGATATATATTTTTCTTTTGTTTGCGGAACGAGTGCAACTCGACCTTCGAAACATGTGGCGATTTCTCTGATAAAGATATGCGCATCGTAACCGCTGAAGTTGTGAAAAACTACGGAGATAGTTCTTGAAGCTTGGAAGGCGATCTTACATTTACTATGTGTGCAGGTCCACGATATCTGTAATAATTTTTTTTTATTTTTAGTTATTATAGAGACTTTGAAATAATAAAAAAATACTGACTTTCCCGTGAAGTGACAATAGTCACGTACTCTTTTGTCATCTTTCATGAACGGCTTTTCGCAAATGTGGCATAGACGCGCACCATCAAACTTGACTTTTTCCAAAGGTGTTAGATTATTCATCGGCCGCGGGTTTTTGTACATATCGTTTAATTTTAAAGCTAGAGAGTGAAGATTTTCCACAAACCATTTGGCTGGAGATTTGGTTTGTTCATCCTCTTGTCTATAACTTTTATATTCCGAGAGATTGTTATCGTAACTACATTTAATAAAAAAAACCTACGCTAATTGCTCGGTGATGTTGATAAGCTCGTTCGTTATTAGTAACTGGTTCCAGCATGCACTCAAAGTCGGCATATATTACGAATGGCACACGATTTTTAAAACCAAAGTTTGTAAACTCTAAGGTATTGTTTTTTTTCAGTTGGAAGTGTAATTTTGCACTGATTAACTTTTTCACAGTCAATCACATGTTGCAGCAGTTTTTCTTCAGTTCGAAAATAATGCAGACATCGATCATAGACGAAAGATTTATGGTTTCGAGAAGATAGCTGTTTACTACATAGTCTTGATAAATTTTTTATCCACACATAGTGGAATTTAAATTCGATGTTAACATTATCATCATCGAGATTCGAGCCATCTTCATCTTCGTCAACATAATTATTTTCGATGAGTAGTAAGTTAACATGTTTTTCTTTTTTGTCAACTATCTAGTGCCGTTGTTGAAATATTTTATGTCAATTGTTTCTTGACCGTCCTTAACTATCGTGTACTCGGCGGCTATCACTGTATTTACTTTCAAAGGTTCTTTAAGACTTTCACTCACTTTTTCGATAAACTGCTTTTTAGCGTCTCTCATAAACGGTAATAAATTGAGATGTCTTCGATTTGTAATGACGCTCGTCCTTATTCTATTCTCGAAAGCTGATTGGACGTCATCCCAACTCACCGATGGGTCATTTTCACTCACTTTGAGTCCGGCACCCACTCGATGTTCACTCAACAAGCATAGAACACTTTTTATAAGCGCGATAGCAGCTTGCAATTTTTGCCTATCGGCCACTGTCAACTATCTCGGGCCTGCGCTGAGACAATTTTTCAGCTTCCACTATAGCGCCACGACCAAGTGCAATCCAATTATTTATATCACTTTCAACGACTTCACCACTTAAAGCACTCTGATATGATTTCCATAGCAAAAGATCTGTATTTTTAAAATGTTGAGTCATTTTGAGCCACTGACCGCTCGAGACAGTCGAATGACTCTCCGCGATATACACACCTCTTTTTATCTAAAAATCCGTGAGAAGAGATCGATTCTGATTGGTTGTAGGTATCGTGGTAGGGGGAAAAATAACGTTATTGGTTACACAAAATTGGAAGGGATAACTATAAGAAACAGCGAGACGATGAAAACCTTATTCGCTTCTTTGCTCTCGTCCGAGAACAGTCACAGCAGCAAGATGAAGTATATTCTCGATGTGCAAGGATCCAAGATAACCTTGAATGAATTTGTTTTCAAGGAAGTAGCCGTCATTCCTCTTGAGGAAGACCCTACGCCTTCGGTTTTCCTATTTAAACCGCCTCATGCATGGGACAAGTTTTTGGACAAAAACAAGTCTGAAAATCGCTGGCTTGAACAAAATTTCCACGGAATAATGTGAGCCGGCAACATCCCATACGATGAACTAAAAAACACTCTGAGTGGTATACTCTTCGGAGCAGAGATTTACGTGAAAGGACTGGAGAAAAGTAAATGGTTAAAGAGATTTTTCCCTGATCAGTAAGCTATTTTTTGTTACATAATTATTTAAACAAAAAGGAATTTTTTCTAACAAGCAAAATATTTTCAGATCAGTTTTTAATATCGAGGGGATAGAATGTCCTGCATTGAGAAGTCTGCCTGCAGAATCAGTCTCATGTACAAATCTTACTGCCTGTGAATTTCCAGTACGTGCTCTTCAAAACGTGTTGGTTTTGAAAAGGTGGATGCTCGAGCAACAGCATAGTAAAAATATGAACGAATTATCAGAATCGTTTCATTACATGTACAACTAAACTATATATTTGTACAATCTAATTATTGAAAGTCGTAGAAATAAACTTGTTTTACTTAAAAAAGATTTTAAGTTTTACTAATTTTTACTAAAAAATCTGAATTTTTATTATAAAATTATATTTTTAAAGTACGTACGGAAATTATTTGCGAATGTTTCAATCTTTATTATGTACATATTATACGTAAAAATGTTATTTTTTTTATATTATTTGAATTTAGCTAATCAACAGAGAGAAACATTTTATAATTGATATTTTTCTTAGTTAATATATTACTCTTACAGTATAGTTACTCGCACAGTACTCATAAATAAAAAGAAAAATTTTACTTCAATTAGTCAAATGAGGCGATCAAAGGGTTAAATAATATAAAATATATATATATATATATAATGAACGTTTGTCCATAAGTTAAAAATATATAGGGCCCTGAAAAGAGCCGATTGGTTTATCCCTGAAAAGGGTTGATTAAATAGAAAAATTCAGTCGGCGACAAACTCGTCGACTTGGCTCATCATCATCGCTCTCGTAGCCGACACGAGGTCGTTTCACCGCCATCTTTCTTGGTGTCATCGTCCCCGAGGAGACGGTGATACACATCGGCGACGATCCAAGCTCGATGACTTCGTGTTTTTCTGGAAATTTTGGAGAAAAACATGACGATCTGAGCTCGTACTTCTCCAAAAATTCTGGAGAGAAGCACGAAGGCACTGGTGAAAGCGAGGGCGGCGGCGACAGCGGTGGCAACACAAGCAGCTGGCACTGAGGTAGATGCTCAGCGATGACCGGCGACGGACGTGGTAATTGCTGCGGAGTGAAGGCTGGCGATGCAAACGATGACTTGATCGGTGATGACGTAGCCAGCGGCTCAATCAACTCCGATAACAACTCGCCGTTGCTATCCATCATGAGACCGACCTCCTAATCGAAGTCGGCCTCATCCTACGTTGCGTTCATTGCTGTGAGGATGTTGCTAGATGAGTCCATCTTAGTAACTAATGATTGATGCGGAGACTGCACTATTTTTATAAGGAAAGCGCGGACCTCCAGTCGCGCGGAGAGGATAATCCGGGTCCATTACATACATGTGCTGCGTGGTGGGGGGAAGCGCGCACTCGAGCAAAATTTCATTTCGCGCTCGGCCCCCGTGTGAGCAGGAGCTCCCACACACGCGACGCTGTTGTAGTGCGCGATAGTCCTGTAAGAGCTCTCTCTCTCTCTCTCTCTCTCTCTCTCTCTGTCTCTCTCTCTCTCTCTCTCTGTCTCTCTCTCTCTCTCTCTCTCTCTCTCACTCACTGTCTCTCTGTCTCGACGGCTGCAGAGGACGACGAGGTGCGGAGACCTGGCGCGGCAACGACGACGACGAGGTGCAATCAGCGTCGGCGAGGAGCGGAGACGTGCTGAGAGCAAGAGCTCTCTCTCTCTCTCGACGGCTGCAGAGGTCAAGGAGGAGGAGGCATAGCAGCGACGACGACGACGAGGTGCGGAGACGTGATTAGAGCAACAGCTCTCTTTCGACGGCTGCAGGGAGGCACAGCAACGGTGAGTAGTTGCATCTCTCTCTCTCTCTCTCTCTCTCTCTCTCTCTCTCTCTCTCTCTCTCTCTCTCTCTCTCTCTCTCTCTCACGCCGCACATCTTTTTCGCGTGTGAACGTTTCTTCGACGTCGAGGCTACGTTCTCGCGCGTGTAAACGTTTCTTCGACGTCGAGGCTACGTTCTCGCGCGTGTAAACGTTTCTTCGACGTCGAGGCTACGTTCTCGCGCGTGTAAACGTTACTTCGACATCGAGGTTAAAGTTTCGCTTGCGCGCTGCCGAGCATGCTTCCTTGACGATGACGATGTCACGGTTAGTTTCTCGCGGGCGTGTGTTTCCTCATTTTTTTCCCTCTCTCACGTGTAGACGTTATTTTATGCTTTTTGTGTCTTTTTTCAGATGTAAGGGGCCCAGCCTTTCTTCAACCTAGAGACGCTCAGCCAAGCCATCTTTCTTTATTTAAGTATTACTTTATATATATATATATATTTATGTGTAACGCTAGTATCCAGGACATTTATTATACGTAACGTTAGTTTCCAGGACATTTGCTAGTTTCGGGGACTGGTCCTGGAAACTGCATATGTCTAACGTTAACTTCCAGGACTTGACCTGTAGTTTCGGGGACCTTTAGGGTTACTTTCACAACCTTTTTTTCGTAGTGTTAGCCAATACTGAGAGGGATGTTTGATTGTAGACAATGGCGCGCGCAGCGCGCGCCCTTACCCACTTTTATTGCGGAAAACCCTAAGAGGTCCTGGATAATAACATTAAATATTTATATATATATATATATATATATATATATATATATATATATATATATATATATATATATATATATATATATATATATATCTTTATATATTATATAGTTGTAAGGGCAAAAATGGGTACCTACCCTTCCACCCCTCCACTCCCCCGCCCCTCTATCCCCTCCACCGCCCCTCCACCACCCCTCCACTTTTTACCGTTAAATTCTTTCAAATTTTACGTTATTTTGAAGGGCGTCTGCCCCTCCATCCCCTCCACTCCCCTCCGCCCCCTCCACTCCCCTCCACTCTCCTTCGCCGCCTCCACTCCCCTCCACGCCCCCTTCACCTAACCCGCCACCTACCCCTCCACATACCCCTCCGCCTACCCCACTACAACTAATCTCTTATAGATATGTTGCTGAAAATTGTATATAGGGGGTATCGAGAATCGCTGATTGGGAATCTGAACTCAGATTTTGAAAATTCAAAATAGCGGAACGAAAATGTCTGCCGCATATTGAAATATTACTGAATTTTGCTGAAAATTGTATATACGGAATTTCTGGATTCGATTATTACGAATCTGAACTTAGATTTTAAAAATTGAAAATGGCGGAAAAATATTTAAATAATACTGGATTTTGCTAATAATTGTATTTAGGGGATTTCTAGATTACGAATCTCAATTCAGATTTTCAGAATTCGAAATGGCGGATCGAAAATGTCGGCCACATATTGAAATATTACTGTGTTTTGTTGAAAATTGTATATAAGGAGTTTTTGGAGTCGCTTATTACAAATCTGAACTCAGATTAAGAACATTCAAAATGGCGGATTCAAAGATGGTGGTCAAATATTGAAATATTATTAGATTTTGCTGAAATTTGTATTACCTTAATAGGGGATTTTTGGTTTCGCTGATTATGAATCTGAACATATGTTTTGAATTCAGTCTGGTGGACCCAAGATGACTAACAAAAATTGAAATTATCTCGAGTTTGCTAAAAATTGTCTACAGTGGGTTTCCGGATTCGGCAGTTAGGAATCGTAACTCATATTTTGAAAATTCAAAATAGAGGACCCAAGATGGCTTCCAAAAATTGAAATATTACTAGATTTTGCTGAAAATTGTATATACGGGATTTCTGAATTCGATTATGACGGATCTGAACTAAGATTTTAAAAATTCAAAATGGCGGCAAAATATTTAAATTATACTGGCTTTTGCTAAAAATTGTATATAGGAGGTTTCTATATTCGCTGATTATGAATCTGAACTCAGATTTTCAGAATTCAAAATGTCTGATCGAAGATGGAGGCCAAATATTCAAATATTATTGGATTTTGCTGAAAATTGTATATAGGCGTATCTGGATCCGCTGATTATGAATCTGAACTCAGATTTTGAAAATTCAAAATAGAAGACCCAAGATGACGGCCAAAAATTGAAATTTTACCGGAATTTCCTAAAAATTGTATATTATGGGTTTCCGGATTCGCTGATTAGGAATCTGAAATCAGATTTTGTAAATACAAAATGGCTGCCAAAAATTGAAATATTACTGGATTTTGCTGGAAATTATATGTTGGGTATTTTGATTTACTGATTATGAATTCGAACTCAGATTTTCAGAATTCAAAATGGCGCATCTAAGATGGAGGCCAAATATTCAAATATCACTGGATTTCGCTGAAAATTGTATATAGGGAACCCATCTGGATTCGCTGATTACGAATCTGAACTCATATTTTGCCAATTCAAAATGGCTGCGAAATATTGATATATTGCTGAATTTTACAATTGCATATGGAAAATTTGTGGATTCTCATGATGATGAATCAGAATTCAGATTATGAAACTTCAAAATGGCATACCCAAGATGGCGGCCAAAAATTGAACTTTTCTGTTTTTCTAAAAATTGAATATACTGAATTTCTGGATTCGCTGATTACGAATATGAACTCAGATTTTAAAAATTCAAAATGGCAGTAAAATATTGAAAAAATATTGGATTTTGCAAAAAAATTGTATGTATGGGGTTTCCGAATTAGCTGATTACGAATCTGAACTCAGATATTGAAAATTCAAAATGGCGGAACGAAAATGTCTGCCACGTATTGAAATATTACTGAATTTTGCTGAAAATTGTATATACACGGAAAGAAGCATTCAGAGGTATAGGCTGTGAGTTAAAACAGAGTAAGCGGGTACCTTCTCTGCCACCGTGTGACGGCGTGACATTCAGGCATGTCAACGATGGTCTCTAGGCAACGTTATACGGGGTGACTGCCGCAGTCGTCAGACGTGCCACTCACGCTTGCCGCCGTACGCGTTAAAGCTTGAACTCAGTGATACTCACGGCCTACAGCCATGTCACGCGATCACCGTTCATCGAAATCACCACAGTCACAGTCATAGACGCATATGTCACGACATTCGGCAATGCTATATGGCACGCTATTTTTTTCTCGCGCATCACGGGCTACAGCTGTGAATTCTACTTTCCGTATACGGGATTTCTGGATTCGATTATGACGGATCTGAACTCAGATTTTAAAGATTCAAAATGGCGGCAAAATATTTAAATTATACTGTCTTTTGCTAAATATTGTATATAGGAGGTTTATATATTCGCTGATTACGAATCTCAACTCAGATTTTCTGAATTCAAAATGGCAGATCTAAGATGTCGGACTCATATTGAAATACTATTGGATTTTGCTGAAAATTTTAATTCAAACTGGTGGACCTAAGATGACTAACAAAAATTGAAATTTTACTCGAGTTTGTTAAAAATTGTATATAGTGTGTTACCGGATTCGCTGTTTAGGAATCTGAACTCAGATTTTGTAAATATAAAATGGCGGCCAAAAATTGAAATATTACTGGATTTTATAATCAATAAGTTACAAATAAAATCAGAGATGACGTAATGAACTACATATATATTCTGTATTATTTTGTTAAATATAATATTCTTAGTATTTTAAAAATTAATAAATGTTAAAAATAATGTTTTTAAAAAACATTACTGAAATTTTAAATGAAAAAATAAGTGTTTCATGATATTATGTAATAGAAGATTATCCTCATTCATTATTATTAATATTTATCTCTTATAATGGGGGTTGGCGAGCGGAGCGAGCAGGGGGCGAAGCCCCCTAGTATATATATATATATATATATATATAAACTTGTATAACGTTAGTTCCCAGGACCCCATGTTACTGTATACCTATACGTGACTAAAGAAATAATGTCTCTTATGGGGGCCGATGTCCTCAAAACTGATGTTAAACATGTGTAGATTCAGGAACTGTCTCCAAAACTAACAAATGTCCCCAAAAGCAACGTTAAACATCTGGAATGTCCTGGAAACTAACATAAAACATATATATATATATATATATATAAATATGAAATTCTGGAAGTTTGAGGATTATATTCAGCACCCGCTTGGAAGTTTGAGGGGTTATGGGAAGTTTGAGGAGCCTCCTCAAACTTCCAATCTATATATTCAGCATCCGAGCGGAAGTTTGAGGGGTTTTCTAGAGTCTATTTGTCTAGAGTCGGTAACCTGAGGGTTATTATTTCTTTAGCCACTCTGACCGACCGGGGTTGAGCTCCTCAAACTTACTAGCCTAATATATATATATATATATATATATATATATATATATATATATATATATATATAATTATCACTTAACCCCTTTATGGAGCCCATCCCTGTATATTAGTACCTACGCCCAGAGTTCCCGTATACAAGTGACTAAAGAAATAATCCCTCTCTGGGTATAGAAACTCTAGATCGGGCTCTATAAACGTCGTATAAGAATATTTTATGGGACCCGGGCTCCATAAAAGAAAACGGGCTCCATAAATCTGGTAAAAGAAATATATATATATATATATATGAGCTATTCTTTGATATAAGAGCCACCCCCTGAGTCCAAAACTGTATGGCAATTAAAAAATCGTAATTAGGCTTAAAAGTTTATTAGTACTATATATTTTTTTTGCCGTGTGGCTTTTTTCGAATTGCAATATTGCGGCTCCAAAATGGCGGCTCAAACTTGTAGTGTACGTGAAATTATCCCGGAATTTGAAAATTTTCCCGGAATTTAAAAATGTTTTCAACTGAAATAAGTATATTTCTTATGTATTTTGATGCGCTGAATCCGAATCTAAAGTTGGTTTAACTCAAGCGCCCTTAAAATTTTGACTAAATCGCAAAAACTGCTCAAAAACGTGAAAAATCGTGAAAATCACAATATTAAGCATGAAAAAAACTTAGAAAAAATTTGTTTAACCTAAAATAAACATTTCATGATTTTTCACGTTTTTGAGCAGTTTTTGCGATTTACTCAAAATTTTAAGGGTGGCTGAGGTAAACCAACTTTAGATTTGGATTCAGCACATCAAAATACATAAGAAACATGTTTATTTTAGGTCAAACAAATTTTTTCTAAGTTTTTTTCATGCTTAATATTGTGATTTTCACGATTTTTCACGTTTTTGAGCAGTTTTTGCGATTTAGTCAAAATTTTAAGGGCGCTTGAGTTAAACCAACTTTAGTTTCGGATTCAGCGCATCAAAATACATAAGAAATATACTTTTTTCAGTTGAAAACATTTTTAAATTCCGGGAAAATTTTCAAATTCCGGGATAATTTCACGTACACTACAAGTTTGAGCCGCCATTTTGGAGCCGCAATATCTAAAAAAGCCACACGGTAAAAAAAAATATATAGTACTAATAAACTTTTAAGTCTAATTACGATTTTTTAATTGCCATACAGTTTTGGACTCAGGGGGTGGCGCTTCTATCAAAGAATAGCTCATATATAGACACACTTATCGGGGTTTATGGAGCCCAACCCTGTATATTAGTACCTACAGCCGAGAGTTCCCTATGGCAAGTGACTAAAGAATTATTTATTTTTCAACATAGTCTTTCAACAAGCTTATTTATGCCCTCTAAAAAGTAATTTTTATCAAAATCCTCAAAATACTCATTTGTCGCAGCAATGATCTCTTCGTTCGACGAATCTTTTACCTCTAAGCCAAGTTTTCATGTTAGAAAACAAAAAATAATCGGAAGGGGACAAATGTGGGAAATAAGGTGGATGAGGAAGTATTTCGTAGCGTAAACTAAATAATTTGGCCGTTGCAATGGCATTCGTGTGAGCTGGTGCATTGACGTGGTGGAAAAGCACTTTTTTTCGCCAAATAGGGCCGCTTTTCCTTCAGTACGGCATCAAAGTGATCTAATAATGTGGCGTAATACTCTTCTGTAATAGTTTTTCCCTTCTGGAGGTAATCGAATAATATTATACCACATGAGTCCCAAAAATTGTGGCCATGACCTTACCGGCTGATGGAACCGTTTTTGCTTTTTTCGGTGCAGATTCCCCTGGTCCAGTCCACATTTTCGACTGATTTTTTGTTTCTGGCGTATAATAATGAATCCACGTTTCATCAACAGTTACATAACGTTGTAAAAATTCCTTTGAATTACGTTGAAACATGCCCAAACATTGCTCAGACGCAACCACACGAACCCACTTGTGATCAGCTGTGAGCAAACGCGGCATCCATCTTGCAGACAGCTTCCTCATGCCCAAACATTCATGTAAAATGTACCATGCGCGCCCTACTGAAATGTTTACAGTTTCACTAATCCCACGCACTTCCAATCGACGATCGTTGAGTACAATGTCATGGATTTTATTGATCATTTCTTGAGAAGTCACCTCTTTTGGACGGCCAGGACGCTGAGCGTCACTTGTGCTAATACGGCCGCAACGAAATTCAGTGAACCATTTATGAACCATGCCATGCGATGGAGCAGATTCCTTATAATATTTTGCGAGCTTTTCTTCAGTTTCCTTGATTGATTTTCCTCGTAAAAAATAATGTTTAATAAGCACACGAAACTCGCTTTTTTCCATCGTTTTATTTTAACAATGAAACACTAAACTCAAATGTCTGTAAAAAATTTTCTAACCAACGTACTGACTTGAAACTTTGTATATGCACTGATATTAGATGGTATTCTTTTAGAGTAGTATCATATTTACGATAACAGCACCATCTTTCGAGAAGTCACGGACTTATTGAACAGCACATGTATATTTGTAATAAACTGCTCTTTTCAGAGCAATTGGAACAAACGTTCATATTATATTTGTGTATATACACGGTGACCCATTTTAATCGCTACACCCGGATTTTTCGGATCCTAAGACAGATAGGAAAAAATGATTCAGACAAAAGTTGTAGGGGACGAAGGGGGCCAAACGATGGTCCTAACAGCTTTGACCTTGAACTTGACCTTCAAGGTTATTTCAAGGTCAAGTGGTTTTTTTTAATAGGAACACCTATTTTTGACCCCGGATTCGGAAAGAGCGGGAAATTTTACGTTCAAAATCATATTGAGACATTTTTTTTCAAGGTCATTTCAAGGTCATTTCAAGGCCAAATGAAGGTCGAACTCCGAAAAATCCATTTTAAGTCGTTTTTTCCATGAGTCACAGGCTTAAGTGGTTCAAACTGATCGTAGGTTTAATAGGGAAACCCACACACCCAAAACTTTCACATCCTAGTAAACAAATATCAAACTTGCACATCCGAACCCCATGCTCTTCATAGCCTCACATGCTAAACTGTTACACCAGACATCCCCCAGTCCCACACATCTCTACCCCATGTCTGATGTTTGTTTAACGGAAACTTCAAGATCATTAAAGCTTCTGTTGTAAATGTGTCAACCTTACGTTTAGCGCTACCCAGAAACAACGACGTGGACGTAGTAAGGATTGTTTCCTTTGGGGTGCTTGATTAAAGTGAGTCCCCTTGCCTCTCACTGTTCAGGGTGCTTGATTTAAGTGAGTCCCTTCGCCTCTCACTGATCGGGGTGCTTGATTAAAGTGAGTCCCCTTGCCTCTCACTCTTCAGGGTGCTTGATTTAAGTGAGTCCCTTCGCCTCTCACTGATCGGGGTGCTTGATTAAAGTGAGTCCCCTTGCCTCTCACTCTCCAGGGTGCTTGATTTAAGTGAGTCCCTTCGCCTCTCACTGATCGGAGTGCTTGATTAAAGTGAGTCCCCTTGCCTCTCACTCTCCAGGGTGCTTGATTTAAGTGAGTCCCTTCGCCTCTCACTGATCGGGGTGCTTGATTAAAGTGAGTCCCCTTGCCTCTCACTGTTCAGGGTGCTTGATTTAAGTGAGTCCCTTCGCCTCTCACTTATGTGTTTATCTAACCTCGAAGAAAATGTTCGAAATTACGACCATTTGCTTCCAGGCACATAGTCAAACGCCTTTGGAAGTGGCGAACGGTATTTAGCAAAGTTTGCCTTGGAATGGCAGCGCATGCTCGACGAATTCTGTCCATCATGTCTACTCTTGTGGTGGGCCTTTCCTCAAAAACGGCAATTTTTAAATACGTCCATAAGTAAAAATCTGGTGATGTAAGATCTGGTGAGCAAGCAGGCCATTCAACCGGACCACCTCGACCAATCCATCTGTTACCATACTGCTCATTAAAAAAAGTCCTGACAATTCGAGCGAAATGTGGTGTTGCGCCGTCCTGCTGGAGCCACATTCTTCGTCGCGTTTCTAAGTCAACATCTTCCATCAATACAGGTAGTTCATCTCTTATTAGCGTTAAGTACGTGTGTTGATTAACATTTTTGACTTTTCTTTTTAAACAATGACATTTTTTTACAGCTCATATCTTTAATTTACTCATAACTTTCAAAAGAATAAAGATACAACATTTCTTTTTTGTACAAAAATCTTGACGGAACAGAAATTATTTGTAAATGTGCCTTTAATGATTACATTATCAATATTAGTATTTCTCAAGTTTGAACGGCAATAATTCATAATATTTAAAATAAAAGCAAGTTTTAGTATTATGTGCAGTTCAAATTAGAAATAATTTAATGATCATTACTTTATTATAAAACTTACAATTACAAATGTGTGACAATCGGAGTACTTTTGGCAAATACACTTAGTCAGATAAAGTTACCATAATTTAGGAACATTTTTCTTTTTTGGTCGCGACCGTATACGGGCAAATATTATAATTATTAATATTTTTTATACCATTTCACTATTCAAATTTAATAGCAATTAATAGCTGGCTCTGAAATGGCTGACTATCCGCCCAACGAGATCGTTGACATGATGTTGGCTTTAGGAGAAAGCCGAAGTAATTATCGTGCTGCGGCAAGAATTTATGCTGAACGCTATCCAGACAGACGACACCCTGACGCTATGGCTATCAGACGTTTAACTCAAAGAGCTCGTGGTGGACACATGGTTCGTCAACGTAGGCGCCATCAATATGATGAAAATGATAATCGGGTTGTGACTATTCTGGCAATAATTCATCTTGACCCACAGATAAGCGCTCGTCGAATCGAAAGGGAAATCGGTCTTCCAAAAAGTACATTTTTAAGAATTATGAAGGTGCTTAGATATCATGCCTATCATATTACTCTGGTCCAAGAGCTACAGTTTGCTCATTTTCAACAGCGTATTGTATTTGCCAATGGGCTTTACAAATGATAGAAAATGATCCAGACTTTTTTAATTTTGTTCTTTTTTCTGATGAGGCAAAATTTCAAAGTGATGGGGAATTGAATAGACATAATTGTCATTACTGGTCTGATGTTAATCCTCATTGGGTCAGAACTGTAAACCATCAAAGACGATGGAGTATTATGGTATGGTGTGGGATTATTAATGGATGTGTGATTGGCCCTTATTTTTTCGAAGAAAATGTTAATCAACACACGTACCTAACGCTAATAAGAGATGAACTACCTGTATTGATGGAAGATGTTGACTTAGAAACGCGACGAAGAATGTGGCTCCAGCAGGACGGCGCAACACCACATTTCGCTCGAATTGTCAGGACTTTTTTGAATGAGCAGTATGGTAACAGATGGATTGGTCGAGGTGGTCCGGTTGAATGGCCTGCTTGCTCACCAGATCTTACATCACCAGATTTTTACTTATGGGGGTATTTAAAAAATGCCGTTTTTGAGGAAAGGCCCACCACAAGAGTAGACATGATGGACAGAATTCGTCGAGCATGCGCTGCCATTCCAAGGCAAACTTTGCTAAATACCGTTCGCCACTTCCAAAGGCGTTTGACTATGTGCCTGGAAGCAAATGGTCGTAATTTCGAACATTTTCTTCGAGGTTAGATAAACACATAAGTGAGAGGCGAAGGGACTCACTTAAATCAAGCACCCTGAACAGTGAGAGGCAAGGGGACTCACTTTAATCAAGCACCCCGATCAGTGAGAGGCGAAGGGACTCACTTAAATCAAGCATCCTGAACAGTGAGAGGCAAGGGGACTCACTTTAATCAAGCACCCCGATCAGTGAGAGGCGAAGGGACTCACTTAAATCAAGCACCCTGAAGAGTGAGAGGCAAGGGGACTCACTTTAATCAAGCACCCCGATCAGTGAGAGGCGAAGGGACTCACTTAAATCAAGCACCCTGAACAGTGAGAGGCAAGGGGACTCACTTTAATCAAGCACCCCAAAGGAAACAATCCTTACTACGTGTACGTCGTTGTTTCTGGGTAGCGCTAAACGTAAGGTTGACACATTTACAACAGAAGCTTTAATGATCTTGAAGTTTCCGTTAAACAAACATCAGACATGGGGTAGAGATGTGTGGGACTGGGGGATGTCTGGTGTAACAGTTTAGCATGTGAGGCTATGAAGAGCATGGGGTTCGGATGTGCAAGTTTGATATTTGTTTACTAGGATGTGAAAGTTTTGGGTGTGTGGGTTTCCCTATTAAACCTACGATCAGTTTGAACCACTTAAGCCTGTGACTCATGGAAAAAACGACTTAAAATGGATTTTTCGGAGTTCGACCTTCATTTGGCCTTGAAATGACCTTGAAATGACCTTGAAAAAAATGTCTCAATATGATTTTGATCGTAAAATTTCCCGCTCTTTCCGAATCCGGTGTCAAAAATAGGTGTTCCTATTAAAAAAACCACTTGACCTTGAAATAACCTTGAAGGTCAAGTTCAAGGTCAAAGCTGTTAGGACCATCGTTTGGCCCCCTTCGTCCCCTACAACTTTTGTCTGAATCATTTTTTCCTATCTGTCTTAGGATCCGAAAAATCCGGGTGTAGCGATTAAAATGGGTCACCGTGTATATATATATATATTTATATATATATATATATATATATATATATATATATATAAAATACATTTCTCGAAAGGGGGTTATAAAGCCCGTTTTTTTATATATATATGGGTTTATCGAGCCCGATTTTGATTATGCAGCCGGGCTTCATAATATTTCTAAATATAGGGGTTTACGCGGTCCGACCTAGAGTCTATAACCCCAGGGTCCATTATTTGTTTAGTGTGTGTGTATATATATATATATATATGTGTGTGTGTGTGTGTGTGTGTGTGTGTGTGTGTGTGTGTGTGTGTGTGTGTGTGTGTGTGTGTGTGTGTGTGTGTGTGTGTGTGTGTGTGTGTGTGTGTGTGTGTGTGTGTGTGTGTGTGTGTGTGTGTGTGTGTGTGTGTGTGTGTGTGTGTCAAATAAAATCGGCGTTTTGAATGCGCGACGCCATTTTAGCAGGAAACTATAACAAAATCCCATATGTAAGACGAAGATAGACGATCGCATGACTAAAGAAATAATATCCCTATATGTATTGACTTTTTGAATGCCGCATTCAAAACGTCAGTTGATTGCATTTTTAACATAGGAACATATAGAATCTATAGGAAGTTGCGCATTATAAACATTGCAGAATGAGCCTGACTAAAGAAATAATGACCCTCAGGTTATTGACTTTCGCAGCGACGCCTGCGGCGCCCACTTTTAGTACCGAAATTGCGGAAAAATTGACTAAAGAAATAATTTCCGTATAGCAAAACCGGGCCTAATGGAGCCTAGAAGCTTGCGTTACAGATAGAAGTTTTCCGGGACGTCCCAGAAACACGCTCAAAGCCCAGAAGCTTGCGTTACGCGTATGAAATCGTCCCCGATACTAGCGTTCCAGATAAATATGCGTGTCTTGAATCCGATGGCCAATTGTCTACCAGGAAAGGTTTAAATAAATGAGCACCTTTTATTCTTAACCGACGTTTCAGACACTTTTGTCGTGTCCCTCTTCAGGTACTATATATTTAACACAAATCATTTACATAATAAATATATACAGTATGTTGAACGTAAGATTTACAATTTTTCCAAAAAAACCGTCGTTTTTACAATCATTTCCAATAAAAAATAATTTATATTACATATTTATTAAAACTAATCACTTAATTATTTATCACAATTCGCAAAACTCTAAACAACTTATGTATAACAAGGTACACTTACATTACGTCAGGATGTAATGATAACGGGATACTGTCCGTTTCGTCAATGCTTTTTCTTTGCGGCAAACGGTCTATATATATACTAATATACTGTAATTGTGTGTGTATATTGTATGTGTATACGAGTATATAAAACGATGTGAGACAGGTGGGGATAGCGCTGAACGATTCGGAGCCGAGGCGAGGTATCAGGAGAGCACGTCATAGTGGAAGTCATCCTAATGACACAGTTCTCAAAACATACACGAATATTGTGATGGATATTATATGCTCACCCAACGTGCTCTCCTAATATATCTGTTCCACTTTACAAAGTTTATATACATAGTAAGAGTTATATTAAGCTAAAATTTCGCACTTAATTACTATATTATATTCTTTCGCTAGTTTATTGATTTCAAATTGTTTATTTATATAATATTTTTGTTGATGAATGAAGAATGCTTCTGAAAAATGTCTTTTTCCGTTAATTATTTCTGTATCTAAGATTTTAATATTATCAAAATCTATTGTATGATTGTTATTTTCAGTGTGCGCAAATAAGGAAGATTTATCATCTTTGTCAAGATATTTTTTTCTATGTTCTTTTATTCGTACATTTAATCGTCTACCTGTCTGTCCCACATACGTTGCTTCGCAATTTTTACAATTGATTTTATACACCACATTGTTTTTATTACATTTTTCTTCTTTATCTTTTCCTAATACTATTACATTACTTAGTTTATTTATGGTACTAAACACAACATTAATGTTAAGTTTTTTAAAAAAATTTTTCGTAAAACATTCTAACTCATTAACAAACGGTAAACATATAATCCCATCGTAGGTTTTTTGTTGTTTGGGGCTATTATCTGAAATTTGTTGCTACAAATTTGAGATTTACAAATTTCCGTTTTTTAAGCGTTTCTTTATGTGGTGATCAACTAAATTATGTGGATAATTATTGTTTTTTAAAACATATTTGATAAAATCTGTATTTTCTTTGTGAAATCTATTGTGCGATAATTTTATTGCTCTATCCAGGAGACAGTATATGATAGCTATTTTGTTGCTTGTCGGGTGATGCGAATTGAAATTAAGATATCTTCCTGAAAAGGTAGGTTTTCGATACCAATTAGTTATTATATATTGCTTTCATCGTTTATTATAATTTTTATGTCCAAAAAACGAATGCTATTATTTTCGGAATGTTCAACAGTGAATTGTAAGTTTGTGTCCTAAGAGTTGAAAATTTGTAATTTATCGCGTATATTATTTTTCGGTATACAAAGAACAATATCATCCACATAACGGTAATAAAAAAGCGGTTTTTCTTGAAGTTTATTGATACATGAGTTTTCTAAATCTTCCATAACTATGTTAGATAGTATAGGGCTTAACGGATTTCCCATAGCGGATCCGAATGTCTGTCTATAAAAATTGCCATTAAATTGAAAATAATTATTGTTTAGGATGAATTTAATTACTTTAAGAAATTCGGTACAGGTCATATTTATTCTATTATATATTTGATGCCACCTTCTTTCTATCCCTTCGTATACTAGGTATACTAGGTATTCAGGGACATTTGTAAAAGGACTTAAGACATCGAAACTCACTATTTCATAATTATGTGGTATTTTGATATTTTCAAGTTTTTCTTTTAGTTTTAAACTATTATCTACATGTGATGGTGGGGTTTTTAAATTATTTTGTAGGAATGGAGCAAAAAACTTTGAAACGTAGTAAGTAGGAGAGTTCACTGTGGATATTATGGGTCTGACTGGAAAACCTGCTTTATGTATTTTAATAAGACCATACGCTTTTGATATACTGAATTTTTGAAGAACCGGGAGTAGTTGTTTCTTAGTACCACTAAAATCCATTTTATTGAGCCATTTTACTATATCATTTGTTTTCCTTTCTAGGCTTGATAAAAGGTTTGATTTTATTTTTTCGTAATATTTTTGATCGTTAAATAGTGTATCGGTTTTTTCTACGTAACATGATTTTTTGATTATCACTGTAGCATTCCCTTTATCAGCTCTAGTTATTAGAATATCTGAGTTCTGTTTTAGAAATGTTCTTGTTTTTTTAAGGTCTATTTTTAATTTTTTATTTTCGTATGAATTATTTAAGGTCTATTTTTAATTTTTTATTTTCGTATGAATTAGCAAATATACTAATTCTCTATTGTATGGATTTTTTATGGTGTTGAGGAAAGAGCTTCTTATTTTAGGAATATCAGCTTTATTATTGTGTTTTTTAATAAAAGTTTCAAAATTCTTAATATATTGCAGTAGTAATTTATTGTTGAATGTTTCATTAAAATTGAATTTCTCTCCAAGTTTTAATATATCAGTAACTTACGTTGGAAGTTCAATGCCCGAAACATTCACACACCAACTATCGTCAGTTTTCGCTGGTTCGATAACCTGTGTGTTATTGTCTCGGACATTAACCTCCGATACATCTTCCTTATATCTATCTTTTTCAATTTCCTTCTTATATTTTCTGAAATACATGGTTTCGAGTTTACGTTGTAGTTTTTCTTTTAATTTAACAATAATAAAGTTCAGTTTAGTAGCATAAAAGTCAGCAAACAATTCAATAGTGTTGTTTTCTACACTCGTCTCTAATGATTTTTTACTTTTTATAATTTCTCTGTTTAACCATACAATTTTTGTGTGTAAATCTATAATTTCTATGTTTAGAATTTGATTCATGATTTTTTTCGTCAACTTATTTTGTTTAGTTATGCATTTTTTTGAGAACATATAGTTATTTTTTAGATTCTTTGTAATGCATTGTAAATGTTTCGGAAAAATATTAAAAAATCTACATTTAATTAAAAATTTACATTGTTCTCTCGATTGTTTTTCCTTGTATAACATTTTAGTTAAATACTGGAATTGTTTTTTCACTTTGAAACCGAAGATTTTGAATATCAAATGTAGAGTTAAATTGACATTAGTATCTTTACGGTATTTTAACACATTTTTTAATAGTTCTTTGTGTGTCATGTGTTGGTTCAACATACTTAAGCGAATCTCCATCCCATACAGCATGAAAGAAAACTGAAATAATTACATGAAATAATTCATGAATTAATACATTGAAATGATTTAGAAAGAATTTTAAAAGGAAAAAAAATTAATTATAAATTAATTTTTAAAATAATATATGGAATCCTTACAAAATACTTTCAAAAATCTTCCAAAAAAATAAAAAAAGTGTTACCAAAAAATAATTACACGAATTAATTCTGAAAGGACTTTGAAAAGATTTTTTGAAAGAATACATAAAATAATTTCGAAATTATTGCAAGTATTCTTTCATGCAATAATTCAGAAATAATTTCAGAAAGATACAAATTAATCATTCACAAAAATAATTCAGTATCTATTCAAAAATCTTACATGAATTATTTCATGAAATCTTCTGGGAAACTCGTGTGAATTAATACAAGAAATAATTTTGAATTCTTTTGAAAAAGATTTTTAAAATAAAATTTTTTAAAACAAAATAGCAAAAAAAATAATTACACGAATTAATACTGAAAGGACTTTGAAAAGATTTTTTGAAAGAATACATAAAATAATTTCGAAATTATTGCAAGTATTCTTTCATGCAATAATTCAGAAATAATTTCAGAAAGATACAAATTAATCATTCACAAAAATAATTCAATATCTATTCAAAAATCTTACATGAATTATTTCATGAAATCTTCTGGGAAACTCGTGTGAATTAATACAAGAAATAATTTTGAATTGTTTTGAAAAAGATTTTTAGAATAAAATTTTTTAAAACAAAATAGCAAAAAAAATAATTACACGAATTAATTCTGAAAGGACTTTGAAAAGATTTTTAGAATAAAATTTTTTAAAACAAAATAGCAAAAAAAAATAATTACACGAATTAATTCTGAAAGGACTTTGAAAAGATTTTTTGAAAGAATACATAAAATAATTTCGAAATTATTGCAAGTATTCTTTCATGCAATAATTCAGAAATAATTTTAGAAAGATACAAATTAATCATTCACAAAAATAATTCAGTATCTATTCAAAAATCTTACATGAATTATTTGATGAAATCTTCTGGGAAACTCGTGTGAATTAATACAAGAAATAATTTTGAATTCTTTTGAAAAAGATTTTTAAAATAAAATTTTTTAAAACAAAATAGCAAAAAAATAATTACACGACTTAATTCTGAAAGGACTTTGAAAAGATTTTTTGAAAGAATACATAAAATAATTTCGAAATTATTGCAAGTATTCTTTCATGCAATAATTCAGAAATAATTTCAGAAAGATACAAATTAATCATTCACAAAAATAATTCAGTATCTATTCAAAAATCTTACATGAATTATTTCATGAAATCTTCTGGGAAACTCGTGTGAATTAATACAAGAAATAATTTTGAATTCTTTTGAAAAAGATTTTTAGAATAAAATTTTTTAAAACAAAATAGCAAAAAAATAATTACACGAATTAATTCTGAAAGGACTTTGAAAAGATTTTTTGAAAGAATACATAAAATAATTTCGAAATTATTGCAAGTATTGTTTCATGCAATAATTCAGAAATAATTTTAGAAAGATACAAATTAATCATTCACAAAAATAATTCAGTATCTATTCAAAAATCTTACATGAATTATTTGATGAAATCTTCTGGGAAACTCGTGTGAATTAATACAAGAAATAATTTTGAATTCTTTTGAAAAAGATTTTTAAAATAAAATTTTTTAAAACAAAATAGCAAAAAAAATAATTACACGAATTAATTCTGAAAGGACTTTGAAAAGATTTTTAGAATAAAATTTTTTAAAACAAAATAGCAAAAAAAATAATTACACGAATTAATTCTGAAAGGACTTTGAAAAGATTTTTTGAAAGAATACATAAAATAATTTCGAAATTATTGCAAGTATTCTTTCATGCAATAATTCAGAAATAATTTCAGAAAGATACAAATTAATCATTCACAAAAATAATTCAATATCTATTCAAAAATCTTACATGAATTATTTCATGAAATCTTCCGGGAAACTCGTGTGAATTAATAGATTTTTTTAAAGAAAACATAACAATTCAGCAATCATGTCAAGAATTATATCACGAAATAATTCAGAAATAATTTCAGAATGATAAAAATTAATCATTCACAAAGATAATTCAATATCTATTGAAAATAATTTCATGAATTATTTCATGAAATGTTGCGGGAAACTCACGTGAATTAATACAAGAAATAATTGAGAATTCGTTTGAAAAAGATTGTTACAATAAAATTTTTTAAAACACAATAGCAAAAAAGATAATTACACGAATTAATACTGAAAGGACTTTGAAAAGATTTTTTGAAAGAATACATAAAATAATTTCGAAATTATTGCAAGTATTCAACACGAAAAGGGCAGCGTCCGTATATAAGAGGCATCGTATAATGTATTTATTTTGTTTTTAATTCGAATTTGTTTCAATCAAATAAGTCCTAATTAATACAATATTTAATAAACAAAACTTACTAAATAAGTATATACTAATTAAACAAAGTTAATATTAAAAAATAAAGAAATATTATAAATAAATATTCTAATTTATTTTGTCAGTCATTTTGCACTATATAATGAAAAAAATGAAATGATTGGATAATGATTGGATTAAGTCGTCCATTGTTTTCTACATTCGTATGATCCTATTAAAGAACGTATTAAAATGTGTGGGGGGTATATAATTTTTCGTTTTTGTGAACTAAGATAGATTGAAACATTTACTAATTGCGAAAAATATTAATTTGAAAAGTTAATGTAAGAATATAAAAACTTAAAATAAAAGGAAAAAAAACATTTAAAGATGAATAATATAGGTACTTAAAATAAGCAATATTTTTTATTATTATTCATAATAGTATTCTTTCAGTATGACAATGTTTAGAAGTCCCCTCAAAATCGACAGAAATATTATTTATACGTCTGCCAAGAGTAAAGAGCCTTTGACTCTAAAAGTTGATTCTAAATTGAAAACACTACAAATAATAATAACGTCGGTAAGGTAGAGCTCATTCTATTCATCTCTGCATTATATGCAATTATCATTTTTTTATTTTTATCGAATTTCGGGAAAAGAGCTCTTTATTGCCCTTCGTAATGACAAAAATACACTATGTTATAGATTTTACAGGAAACGGGTTCAAAAATTTTCTACCAGTTTTTTATGAAAAATAATGAACAGAATTTCTGAAAAATTTATAGGTGTATTATTTATGCAATTACGGAGTGCAGTGAAGAGCTTCATTCATCAAAAGTTGAATCTAAGATCAAAAAAATGTAAAAACTCATAACGTCGGTAAGGAAGAGCTCCCTTTATACACACACATTTCACATCGACTTAATACAATATTTAATAAACTAAAAGTATTAAATAACTATGAATTAATTGATCAAAGTTAATATTAAAAAATAAAGTAATATTAAGAATAAATTTTCTAATGTATCGTATCACTCATATTGCAGTATATAATGAAAAAAATGAAATGATCTAACAAGCGAGCGATAGCGTAATGGATAGCGTATTTGCGTAGTACCCAAGCGACCCGGGTTCGAATCTCCATCATGTAAAAAATTTTTCTGCGTTTTTTTCTGCGATAAAATAGTGTAAAATTATTAACAATGTAAATATATGTAAAAATAGTTAGAATATTATTTAAATAATATTCTAAATTATAAAAATGTACCTTCAAATACGGGATTATATATACCCTTCGAAATTTATTGTTAGTAATATTTACTAAATATTTTCTAATTAATTCACAATATTTATTCCTGAATCCTTCCAAAAATCTTTCATTGAAAGGATTCTGCAATAATACATGATTTTATAACCTTCGAAATTTTTTGTTAGTAATATTTCCATTATATTTTCGAATTAATTCACAAAATTAATTCCTGAATCCTTTCAGACATCTTTCATTGAAAGGATTCAGGAATTAATTTTGTGAATTAATTCGAAAATATTATGGAAATATTACTAAAAAGAAATTTCAAAGAGTATAAATAACGTATTATTGCAGAATCCTTCCAATGAAAGATGTCTGAAAGGATTCAGGAATTAATTTTGTGAATTAATTCGAAAATATTATGGAAATATTACTAAAAAGAAATTTCGAACAGTATAAATCACGTATTATTACAGAATCCTTTCAATGAAAGATGTCTGAAAGGATTCAGGAATTAATTCACAAATTAATTCCTGAATCCTTTGAGACATCTTTCATTGGAAGGATTCTGTAATAATACGGGATTTATCCGTCTTCCAAATTTCTTGTTAGTAATATTTTCATAATATTTTCGAATTAATTCACAAAATTAATTCCTGAATCCTTTCAGACATCTTTCATTGAAAGGATTCTGCAATAATATGTGATATTAATTCTGAAAGGATTCTGAAAGATTCTTTCAGAAATCATTCAGTGAAAGGATTCTGTAATGATGCTATGTCCGGGGTATTTTCCTTTCAGAATTATTTCAGGAAATAATTTTGAAATATCTTTTAGTAACCTTTTGGTAATAATCCATGAATCCTTTCAGAAATCTTCTATTGAATAAATTTTGCAATGATATTATAAATTATTTTTGAATTATTCCATTGAATTAATTCTGAAAGGAAAATACCCCGGACATAGCATTATTACAGAATCCTTTCACTGAATGATTTCTGAAAGAATAAAATTATTTCATGCATTCTTTCAGAATCCTTTCGGAATTAATACATGCTGTGTGGGATTCGTTGTTCCAGATTCGGTGAAAACTCCATGGTGGTCGATGGTGTTTCTTTATAAAGAAACACATAAAGAAACGCTTAAAGAAACACATAAAGAAACACATAAAGAAACGCTTAAAAATGCTACAAAATTCAGATAATAGCCCCAAACAACAAAAAACCTACGATGGGATTATATGTTTACCGTTTGTTAATGAGTTAGAATGTTTTACGAAAAATTTTTTTAAAAAACTTAACATTAATGTTGTGTTTAGTATCATAAATAAACTAAATCATGTAATAGTATTAGGAAAAGATAAAGAAGAAAAATACAATAAAAACAATGTGGTGTATAAAATCAATTGTAAAAATGACGAAGCAACGTATGTAGGACAGACAGGTAGACGATTAAATGTACGAATAAAAGAACATAGCAAAAAATATCTTGACAAAGATGATAAATCTTCCTTATTTGCGCACACTGAAAATAACAATCATACAATAGATTTTGATAATATTAAAATCTTAGATACAGAAATAAATAACGGAAAAAGACTTTTTTCAGAAGCATTCTTCATTCATCAACAAAAAAATTATATAAATAAACAATTTGAAATCAATAAACTAGCGAAAGAATATAATATATTAATTAATAACTGCGAAATGTTAGCTTAATATAACTCTTACTATGTATACAAACTTTGTAAAGTTGAACGGGTATATTAGGAGAGCACGTTGGGTGAGCATATAATATCCATCACAATATTCGTGTATGTTTTGAGAACTGTGTCATTAGGATGACTTCCACTATGACGTGCTCTCCTGATACCTCGCCTCGGCTTCGAATCGTTCAGCGCTATCCCCACCTGTCTCACATCGTTTTATATACTCGTATACACATACAATATACACACACAATTACAGTAGGTTAGTATATATAGACCGTTTGCCGCAAAGAAAAAGCATTGACGAAACGGACAGTATCCCGTTATCATTACATCCTGACGTAATGTAAGTGTACCTGTTATACATAAGTTGTTTAGAGTTTTGCGAATTGTGATAAATAATTAAGTGATTAGTTTTAATAAATATGTAATATAAATTATTTTTTATTGGAAATGATTGTAAAATCTACGGTTTTTTTGGAAAAATTGTAAATCTTACGTTCAACATACTGTATATATTTATTATGTAAATGATTTGTGTTAAATATATAGTACCTGAAGAGGGACACGACAAAAGTGTCCGAAACGTCGGTTAAGAACAAATGGTGCTGATTTATTTAAACCATTCCTGGTAGACAATTGGCCATCGGATTCAAGACACACATACGATTCACATCCTACCATAAGCGCCTTTACCAACCAAGTTCCAGATAAATAAATATATATATATATATATATATATCATAACTATGGGAATTGGTATATTTGAAGAGATATCAACGTATAGATCGGTACTTTTGAAGAGATGCCGGCATTTTGAAGAGACTCCTCAAATTTCTCAAAGCAAGAATCACGACTTTTGAGAATAAATCTATACCTCCTTTTCCCAGAGTCGGTAACCTGAGGGTCATTATTTCTTTAGTCACATTGTCCGAACTCTGAGCGAAAGATTCACATCTCCTCAAAAGTACCAATTTACAAATATATATATATATATATATATATATATATATATATATATATATATAAGTAGATAAGCTAGGCCGGTTCTAGATCCCCCCACCACCTTACGCATCCACGACCCCCCTCCCCCACTCCACCCCTCGTCTATGGGGCAGGACGTCACAAACCTTCTAGAACATTCGAGAGGCAGATCCCGCAATGACGTCATTGAACCTTCTCAAAGATTGCACAATAGCCCTCAACGTGCGCAATTGTGCGAGCCTGGGCCTGCTTGAGCTCGCATGCGCGCGTTATTCGTGCAGGGACATGCAGCGCATAGGCCGATATTCGCTACAACCTTATCGCAGCGATTGTCGGAACTCTAATTATTTTAATCGTGACCGCCTCACGAGCAGCCCCCATCCCCCTGCCGAATATTCGATGATGACATGTGCGACCCTGCAGGAGGTGTCAAATTACAGATAAACAATTGTTATCCCGATTGACGTCATTACGCCGTATACCGTCATTAAATGTTTTTTTCCAAAACGCGCGTGCGCGTGGATCGGAACTGCGGTGGGCATCGCGGAGCATACGGGGCCCGTGGCCCATACAGTGTAGAGCATACTGTGTGATATCAGATGTCATCGAGCAAGTTTTTCAATTGCGCTCTCCTTCTCCACACTCTTTCGTTTCGTTTTATAAAATTAAGGATTATTAATTTGTTAATAAAAATTTTATTTGACAATGTCAATGGGTAGATGGCGCGATAACTACATCTGATGAGGAACCAAAAATTTGTTTATTTTTTCGATATCTGGAGCCGTTTACGAGATATAGAATTTATTTGATTTTAGCATGAGTGTATCATGTATTGATGTCCCGTATATGCAATGCGTTATCTATCGCACCTCCTCTTTGTTCCGATATTCGCACCGCGCGATTCTTGGAACTGGAGAGTATTTCAATTGCGCTCTCCTTCTCCACACTTTTTCGTTTCGTCTTATAAAATTAAGGATTATTAATTTGTTAATAAACATTTTATTTGACAATGTCAATGGGTAGATGGCCCGATAACTACGTCTCATGAGGAACCAAAAATTTGATAATTTTTTCGATATCTTGAGCTGTTTACGAGATATAGAATTTATTTGATTTTATATATGAATGGAATTTGGTATGTTGTAGGCGCACTTTCTTATAGGGTATTTAATTTATGTATACACAATGTTAAGAAAAATGAATTCTAAGTTATTTAATATATAATAAAGTTAATTCTTTGAAATTATATATATCTCTCATGCAAACTTTAGATTTTTATTATTTTTGTCAATAGTTTCTAGAATTTTATAACAGTAACAATGTGACATATCGAAAGGATATCAAATTACAACCTTTTCTTGTCAACAAGTTTTTGATATTTGCTTAAAGAATTTTTGCGGTATATCAAAGGGTAAACGTTCCAATGATTTCATGGTATCAAGTTAAAAGAAATCTAGCGAAGAAATCTATATGATGAACAAGTGTGCCATATTGAAGAGGTATAAAATTACAGCCATTTCCTGTCAACAACTCCTCTGTAAGAATTTTTATGTGTTCGCGGCATAGGGTATAAAGCAGTCTTCATCAACACTTCTTAGAATTTAAATTGAAATAATAATGTCTGGTATGCAAAGGATATCAATTTAAAAAGAGATCTTGTAAACAGTTTATGTGAAGGTTCTAGAACGAGATTATCAGAGATTCCAATTAATTTTTTGCGTCATACACACCTATAAATACGGCGTGGATGCTGCAATTTTTTTAGTATAAAACAGACTGCCAACGTGATCACCATGTCTGCAGAAGAGTGCAAGAAAGTTGTGAATATAATGTTGGAAGCCTATAGGCTTCTAGCATATAAACAAGTTAATCCTGAGGAAGTTGCCAAGTGGATTAAATTCGGAAATAAGAATTTAAGGCTCTTGAGGTTGCTTTTGCGTAAAAATGCAACAAGTGTCGCTGAAAAGCAGAAATTTATATCCACCATTGGACTACTGAAAGGTGTGCAAGACAGAATAAAGTGTTTGTTAAAAAGAGGTGCAGGTTTTCATGAAAGACGAAGTGATAGAGTAAGATGGCAAGATGTGGAGGCTGCTTTTAATTAACGTCTTAGATCTGGAGCGATAACGAATTTGAAAAATTTAGATATTTCTACATTTATGAGAGATGCACAAGCATTATTTAAATCTCGAATAAAAAATGCATTGAAGAAGGAAGCGGCTCTTAAATTGTATACTGTTTTATCAGCCGAATATATCATAAAAAAAGCTGATGAGGAGACAGTAGAAATTAACTATTTTAATACTAAGGCTGAATCGATTTTACCAACGACAGATTTGAAACAGTGGTTCACCGAGAATGTACAACAGCTCATTCAGAGAGACATGGAGGAGTTTCAAGAGAGAGACTCTGGCTGGACACTTCGAGAAATTCTTAATTTATCTGTGTATATCAATAAGTGTCATACGTTAGTCTACCCCCACAAATACAAGCAAAACATGCATGTGTTAATGTGCACAATTTTGATGATGAATGCTTCAAATGGGCTATACTGTCAGCTTTACACCCAGTACAAAGTCTATGAGAACGAATTAAATTTTACGGGAATAGAATTTCCTGTAAAACCTAAACAGATTTCAAAGTTTGAGAAACAAAACAATCTCTCCGTTAATGTTTATATATTGAAAAAGTGTAATGGGAAATTCACAGTTGCACTACTTCATATTACATCGCACAAGAAAGAAATCCATGTTAACCTTCTTCTTATACAAAATAATTATGTAGATGAGGAGAAAGAGGATGAGCTGGAGGGAGATACAACAGTTATATCTCACTATGTTTGGATCAAAGACTTATCTCGCTTAGTGTCTTCACAACTTTCAAAACGAAGTCATAAACAGTTTATTTGTGACAGATGTCTACATTACTTTAGAGATAGCTCTAAATTAGAATATCATGAACAAGATTGTGCACAAATCAATAAGTGTAGAGTGAAGTTACCTACACCAAGAGACCAAATTTTGCAATTTAAAAATTATAATTATAAAGAGAAAGTGCCATTTGTCGTATATGCAGAATTTGAGTGTCTTCTGAAGCCTATACAAGATGGAAACGCCTATCAAAAGCATGAAGCGTTCAGTGTGGGATATTACTTAAAATGTAGCTATGCTAACTCTCTATCGTATTACCGTAGCTATAGAGGACCGAGCCCTGCTGAATGGTTTGCAAGGGAATTACAAGTTTTAGCTGAGAATGTAGAGATTGCCTTAGGCTGTACAATACCTATGGACACATTAACTTTAGAACAAGAAAGAGTATTCCAAAGCACAAAAACTTGTCACATTTGTGAGAAACCCTTGGGCGACAAACGTGTTCGAGATCACTGTCACTTGACTGGGAGGTAAGATTAAATATGTTGTATTACTTAAATATATTCTTATTACTTTTATTTAATATTATTATTTTATGTTTCAGATATCGAGGTGCTGCTCATGAAGATTGTAACCTGAATTATCAAAATTCACGAAGTATTCCGGTCATATTCGACAATTTAACTGGCTATGACTCCCACTTTCTCATCAAAGACATTGCTCAAGGGTTTCCTGGTCGGGTTCATCTTTTGCCGTTAAATAAAGAACGTTTCATCTCATTTACCAAGCACATTGAAGGAAGTGACATAAACTTTAGATTTATTGACTCCTACCCCTTCATGGCATCATCACTGGACAAATTATCCTCATATCTTGAAGAACTTAATATTTTACGACAAGAATTCTCACAAGATGAACTACTAACTGATGAGAAATTTCAATTACTCAAACGAAAAGAAGTCTTTCCATATGATTACTTAGACTCTGAGGAAAAACTTGAAGTTTCGAAGCAACCATCGAAAGATGAATTTTACAGTAAACTAAATAGCTGTTACATATCAGATGAAGATTATGAACATGCAAAAAATGTTTGGACAGCATTTAATATATCAAATTTAGGTGAATATTCAGACTTATACTTAAAAACTGATGTACTACTCCTGGCAGAGGTATTTGAAAATTTTCGCAATAGCTGTCTTAAAGCCTATGGTTTAGATCCAGCACACTATTACACAACTCCAGATCTTACTTGGGATGTAATGCTCAAGTATACAAATATACAACTTGAGTTGCTCACTGATATTGATCAAGTTATGTTCATAGAACGAGGAATACGAGGTGGGGTAAGTCAGTGTTCAAATCGTTATGCTCGAGCCAATAATAAATATATGGGTAGTAATTATGATGCAGATAAAGACTCTAAGTATCTCATATATTTCGATGTAAATAATTTGTATGGTTGGGCTATGCAGCAATCTCTACCATCTGGAGGCTTTAAATGGATCGATGATGTAGAAAATATAAATTTTAATATCCCTGATGATGCTCCAGTTGGTTACATACTGGAAGTAGATTTGGAATATCCAGAACATTTACATGATTCACACCGAGACCTACCATTTTGCTCAGAGCATAAGAAACCACGAGGCTCTTCACAAGCAAAACTTTTGATAACAGTTGAATCTAAAACACGCTATGTTCTTCATTATCGTAACTTGAAGCAAGCTCTGACACATGGATTAAAACTGACAAAAATTCACAGAGTATTACAGTTTAATCAGAGCTTGACTTAAAGAATACATTGATTTAAATAGTAAAATGAGACAAGAAGCTAAGAATGAATTTGAAAAAAATGTATACAAATTAATGAATAATGCTGTATTTGGCAAAACTATGGAAAACGTAAGAAAAAGAGTAAATATGAAACTATTAACAAAATGGGAAGGTCGATATGGTGCATAAGCTCTTATTGCACAACCAACTTTTCATAGCAGCACCATCATTGATGAAAATCTTGTTCTTATAGAGTTGGAGAAAACAGAAATATATATGAATAAGCCAATTTACGTAGGCCTTAGTGTATTAGATTTGTCAAAAACTTTAGTATATAATTTTCATTACGATTACACGAAAAAAGAATTTGGAAATCACTGCAAAATGTTATATACTGACACCGACAGTTTAATATATGAAATAACTAATGAAGATGTATATAAGATGATGAAACGTGATATTTATAATTTTGATACTTCTGATTACCCAGCCGATAATGTATTTGAAACTCCACAAGCTAATAAGAAGATTGTAGGACTAATGAAAGATGAATGTAATGGTCAAATTATGACTGAATTCGTTGGACTACGGAGTAAAATGTACAGTATACGCATAAATGGAAAAGATAGCGTGAAAAAAGTTAAAGGTGTTAAAACTGGAGTTGTGGATAGAACCATTACTTTTGATGATTATGTTCAATGCTTATTAAATTCATCTATACAGTACAGAGAGCAGTGTATTATACGTTCTAAGGCTCATGTGGTACAAACAGTGAAACAAACAAAGTTGACTCTAAGTCCCCATGATGACAAAAGATATTTAATATCCGGTGAAACAGATACTTTACCGTGGGGACATTATAAGATAGCTAAAATTGATGATAATTAATTGTATAATGTATATGTTGTAAATAGGATATAAATAAAAGACATTATATTTAATATACATATTTATTATTTAAATCTGATTTTTTTATCCAGCTATTATGTGTATTATCAAATCCTAACCATTTAACATACATTTTATCGCCACGTTTTTTAAGTACTTTTTCTACAAGATAAACATCTGGATATTCAGCTTTAAGAAGTTCTTGTTCATAAAAACCACCAGAAATGGGCTCATCTCGATAGTCTTTCAGCTTGTAGGTGGTTGGATTGGTAGGCATGACATGGCGGATTGTAAAAATTTCAGTTGACCAATTAGGTGTATAGCCCTTCTCAAACACTTGCTTAATCTTGCTCACTCTTACTTTATCTCCAACTTTGAATTTTGGCTTTCTACTTTTTGTAACCTTTTGAGAGACTTTCTCAAGTACTTGTACCTCATTTGTCAACGTTACGTCATTGGGCTTTATTCCTGTAGTACGATGTTTATTGTTATTATATTCCTTCAACAAGTCTCATAATATATCAAGCCACTTGTATTTTCCACGCAAACTAAATTGCATCCACATCTTTTGCTTGAGGGTGCGACTGAAACGCTCACAAATAGATGCTTTGAGATTACTATATGTTGAATAGAGATTAATTCCATAGCGTTTCATGAGAGTTTGAAAGGTGGCATTATAAAATTCTTTCCCTTGATCAGTTTGTAAATTTTTTGGTTTGCGACCTTGCTTCAAGATCGACTCCATCGCCATAGAGACATCACTGCCAGTCTTTTGCTTGACAGGTACAGCCCATGCATACTTGGAGAACACATCGATAACAGTGAGCATATATCTATAGCCATTGTTTTCTCGAGCATAAGGCTGCATCTCCACTGGATCAGCTTGCCATGTTTCATCCAAGCCACGTACAATAAACTTGCGTCGTCGGTAATTTCGACGTGCAGGTGTATGAAGTTCCTTAACTACTTGCTGCTGCATGATCTTCATTCTGAATTATTGAAATCTCTTGTAATTTTGTCGTTCAGGTAAGGAAAAAGTATTAGAAGAAAATTTATTCTTAAAATTATTCCACTGTGATTCGCTCTTTTGTTTATCTTTTTAACTGTTGTCAGAAAGTTTTGTATATGGTATATTGCTGTTCACAGTACTGTTTGATTTATCCATTCTCGACGAGTGGTTGAACGATACTGTGATAAATTTATAATTGGAGAGCTATTTATAAAATCTACATAGGCTTGTTTGATAATATACACGGTGACCCATTTTAATCGCCGCACCCGGATTTCTCGGAACCTAAGCCAGATAGAGAAAAATGGTTCAGACAAAAGTTATAGGAGACAAAGGGGGCCACATAATGGCGCTAACGTCTTTGACCTTGAGCTTGACCTTTGAGGTTATTTCAAGGTCAAAGTGGTTTTTTCATATGGAAACACCTAGTTTTAATCTCGGATTCGGAAAGAGCGGGAAATTTTACGTTCAAAATCATATTGAAAAATTTTTTCCAAGGTTATCTCAAGGTCAAATCTAGGGCAAACTCAGAAAAGTCCGTTTAAAATCGTTTTTTTCCATGAACTACAGGCTAAGCTGGTTCAAATTGATCGTAGGCTTAATAGAGGAACCCACACACCCAAAACTTACACATCCTAGTAATCCTTACACTGGGGGGTGTGGGGTATGGTTGTGGGACCGGGGTGTAACAGTTCAGCATGTGAGGGCATGAAGTGTATGGGGTTAGGATGTGCGAGTTAGAGTTTTGTTTACTAGGATGTGTAAGTTTTGGGTTTCTCTATTAAGCCTACGATCAATTTTAACCAGCTTAGCCTGTGGTTCAAGGAAAAAACGATTTTAAACGGACTTTTCTGAGTTTGACCTAGATTTGACCTTTTGAACGTAAAATTTCCCGCTCTTTTCGAATCCGGGGTCAAAACTAGGTGTTTCCATATGAAAAAACCACTTTGACCTTGAAATAACCTCAAAGGTCAAGTTCAAGGTCAAAGACGTTAGCGCCATTATGTGGTCCCCTTTGTCCCCTATAACTTTTGTCTGAACCATTTTTCTCTATCTAGCTTAGGTTCCGAGAAATCCGGGTGCGGCGTTTAAAATGGGCCACCGTGTATAATTGCGTATTTAAGCTTCTTGACTATCTGCTTTCACATCTTCTGTACTCTGAATTGATGAATTTAATTTTAATACTTTCGTATCAATTTCATTTTTTTGAGCCTCAACAATAACGTCTAAATTATCCAAGTCTCCGCGTAATTTCGCAGTTACTTCATACAAGGTCCTTACTTCTATTTTAATCATACGTTGTAGAGTGTCCAAATTAACAGCATCACCCGGTTGAGTAGGCTCAGCATGTTACATAACCTCTTGCCATCAATGTCGTATTGTCCATCAGAAGTTACTTTGAAGCCAACACCTGGAGGACCACGACTACCTTCAGCACGCGCGAGATTACGTCTGAATACATCGACACTCATGTTGTAACTGACTGCAATACCATCGAGTTCAATCAATTTATACTCAAATATGTATTATATTTATGTACGAGCACAGGCGTAATAATTTCAGATAATCTTTGAATTCGCATTCGAAAACGCTCTCGATCACGTGCTATCTGTTCCCATTCTCCGTGACGTGCAGCTCGACTGGCATAGGACCACACATGCATCACATGAATAACTGGTTTAGCATCAAAGTGAACTCTCTTCGAAGACATCTTAATGTATGTAACCTGCTTCTTTCAGTTCTTCAATGATTGAATGAATCTCATTTGTGTGGCTCTGATTGTCATCTTTCAGTTCAGCCAAGGGTAAGCGAAGACGATCAACTAATTCGTTAGGATCATCCCAGTATACATAGTTCATACGCATATCTTTTCTTGCAATCTTATATTTAGGTAAGAGGCCTGAGCCACTAACACTTCTGTTTATTGATTTATCGAAATAGGGACCTATGAAGTATTTATATTTGTTACTGTTACTCTTACGCAGAGGTTGAGTTTCACTATAATTTCTTCTAAAAGCACTCGTTACTTCTACGATTTTTCGAATATTATTGGAACCTATGTGCATCAAGTCAGGTTGCTTCTGAAAGAGCAATTGAAGTAAACCTGCTGTTTTTGGATAGTTTACATTTTGAACTTTCACATAAGTTTTTGTAAAATCTATAGGTGAGTCACCAATTTTCATTACGTTATCTTCTATTCGTACCCCATAGATATTATCAAGTGAATTGGGACGTTTTTCTAAGGTCTGTAGGTAAGTTTTTTTAACAAATTCTGTTTCTTCATCATCATCATCATCCTCCTGTCCGCTTTCAGCTGTTTCAAATGATGCGTCTACTCTTTTAGTCTTTACAGTTTCATCAAGATCACTTTGTGATTCCTCTTCATCTTCATTATCTGAGCTAAGTTCTTGAACATAACTTGGCTCTTGCTCCTCTTCGGTCTTTTTTTAATTACTTTCTTTTTCTCTCTTTGTGCAGCATCAACGAGTTTTTCAAGTGGACTTACAATAGGCTTAAATGTTTCCCCCAACACCTTTTCTACATCTGTTTTATCTTGCCTGAACTGCTTGTACTTTCGCTTAATTGCTTCTCCGATTTTACAATTTGATTGAGAACGTTTTTCTCTTGCTTGAGGTGTGCCATATTGTTTGATGAACAATTGAAATCATACTAATCGGTTTTGCTTTGGGGCAGCTATATTTATAAGAAATTGATCGAACCCCTTTCTATATCGACCACTACCAAGTGCCCTCTCTTTGTCGATAACAAGGAATCCATACTTATTATTCCAGCAACTTGAACACAAATCTCTAAATTAAGTATATGACATATCTGTGTTTACGTGATCATTATATACATGCTTTAAATTCATATCATCTTGTCGAAATAATACTAATAAATTAACATTATCTCGTATTAGATGCTTTGGAATGTGAGCATAAGATTGACATAGGTAGAAGCAGTCTACATTTTTGTGCCTTCCCATACAAAAGAAATTTTTAATGTTTTCTTGTTTTTCACATGCTACATCATCAAATATGATAATTGAATTTGGAAGTACATCTTCTATTGATATTACTTCATCATGACCCTTGAATGGGAAATACTTAATTCCATTTATAGGTTTCAAGAGAAGCTTGAGAAATTTGTACTTGGGCTGTTCCAGTGATTTTGAGTAAACATATACATTTTCAAATTTTAATCCACTAGGATGAGTAATGAGTGAGAGTAGAGCGTTTGTTTTGCCACAGTTTGATGGACCACAGAATACAGCTCTAATATTATTGGGAAGTAATTCTCCATAACGTCTTTTTGATTTTTGTTGCGTCATTAATTTATCAAAATTCACAACAGGTAGTTTAACGTGTTGCTCCTTAAATTCCATGTTCAATGTTTGACGTCTCAAAGAAAACTAACCTTGAACGTATATATACATCATACTTATATACATTTCCAGTTAGTATGTATTTATCCTCCGAGGTGTTAACATCATGATTGAGCATAAGCAGCGTAAACGCAATACGCGTAAAGGTCGAGGCTTAGTCAATACAGTCATCAATAAGCTTCCATTTGAATTACATCTGCCTGGCTATCAATACTGCGGATCTGGGACTAAATTTGCAAAGCGTCTTGCTCAAGGTGACCCTGGAATTAATCCTTTAGACCAAGCTTGTAAAGAACACGACATTGCCTACTCACGGAATCGAGAGAGCATTAAGACTAGAAACGCTGCTGATAGAGTATTAGCAGATAAAGCCTGGAAACGTGTTTTCGCTAAAGACGCAAGTATTGGTGAGAAAGCAGAAGCTTATACTGTAACAAGCGCTATGAAATTAAAATCAAAGTTCGGTATGGGGCTGAAAAAGAGTCCAACCACTACACTCGCTAAAGTAGTTAAAGCAGCCTCAAAACAGATTTCCCATAGTAGTGATTCACACAAGGTAATTCAAGCTGCATTGAAAAGTGCTCGAGATGCTGTAAAGGAGGCTGGTGGTAAAGCCAAAGTACGCATTCCTCGTGTACTACCAGTTCCACGAAAATCGGTGGATTCCTACCTTTTCTGATTCCATTATTTGCGGGTCTAAGTGCAACTGGTGCACTGGCAGGTGGCGCTGTTGGCATAGCTAAATCAGTAAATGTTACAAAAGCTGCTAAACGGCAACTTGAAGAAAGTCAAAGACATAACAGAGCGATGGAAGCTATTGCTCTTGGTAAAGGTCTCTATCTTAAACCACACAAAACAGGTTATGGCATCCATCTTAAACCCTACAGCGGAAGTGGCAAAAAAAAAACTTCGATGTAAAATTGCCTCATAGAGCACTGACTGATGCTGACTTGATAAAGTATGTCCGCATTATGCAAATTTCATACTTTCGAGGTATATTCATGCGAAATACATTACCAGCAAAAAGTCCACATTACCGCGAATCAGCGATCGTTAATCTCGATGATGAAAGAGAACTTGGCATACATTAGGTAGCCTATCGAAAACGAGGCAATAACGTTGTGTACTTTGATAGTTTTGGAGACCTTCAACCACCTGTAGAACTTCTGGATTACCTGGGCGTTAGCGCCGTAAAGTATAATCACGATAGATATCAAGATTATAACTCGTACAACTGTGGACATCTCTGTTTAAAGTTTCTGAGTGAGGCTATATAAAACAATGTAAATGTTGTACATAGTCAGTATTAATTATGCAGTCATGGGTGAATCATTGATGCTAAGTTTATCTGGAACGTCATCTATACTAGAAGCTCAATACTTCCCACCAATTGAACTCTTGGCAAATAAAAGATACGTTCTAGGATTGGTTGAACTTTTAACCTTCAATTCAATACCCAATATTGATATTGGAAATAACAAGTTTTACGTCGGAGAAGAGATAGTGACATTACCGACAGGTAGCTGGGAGATTGACGACATTGAGCGCCATCTACAGGAAATACTTACACCTAAAGGCATAGTACTCAGCCATAAACCTAATAATAATACTCTTTGCAGTACTATAAAGTGCAGTCATACGATAGATTTTCAACCGCAAGATTCTATTGGAAGATTATTAGGTTTTACACAGCGTACTCTTTCAGCAAATACTACTCACGAATCAGATTTACCTGTAGCTATTCTCAAGATTAACGCTTTGCGAGTTGAGTGCAACATTACAGCTGGAGCCTATATAAACGAACAAAAAGTACATACAATACACGAATTTTTTCCAGCTGTTCCTCCAGGCTATAAGATCATTGAAATTCCAACACAAGTTATTTATTTACCAATTACAGTTCATGCTATCGATAATATACAGTTGCGAATTGTCGATCAAGACGGAAACTTTGTGAATTTTCGTGGAGAAATTATAACAATTATACTGCACATCAAAGCAGCATCATAATTATGGGAATCGTATATAACCGCAAAAGCTATATTAAGAACAAACCATGTCTCCAGAAGATCAGTCATCAACGAGCAGTGAAAGAGTTAACACCACAGAACATTCGCTTCCTAAGAAGCCTAGGCCTCAAGGTCAAAAGAAACGTTGGAAGAAAATAAGTTGTCTGTTTTTCTGCTGTTTCAAAGATGGAAGACATATCGAACGTACAATCACCCGTGAAATTCGACGAATCTGTCGCTCATTATGAAGTGCACGCACATCAGCCTTACACTTCATCCGCTTTGAATAACAGCGATGAAATTCGTATCGCCATACAGCATCAAGACCTCTGTCTACTACCTTCACGTATTTCATTACATATTCATGGTCGATTAACTAAGGCAGATGGTACACCTGCAGTCAACACTAAGTTTGTAAATAACGCCCTCTGTCATCTTTTCGAAGAAATCCGATATGAAATTAATGCTGTAGAGATTGATAAATGTAAAAATGTAGGCTTGACAAGTCTAATGAAGGGTTTCGTATCATTTAATCCTACACAAAACTTGGAAAACGCAGGTTGGATTGATATTGGAGAAACTCAACAAATCACCAATAATGCTGGATACTTCGATGTGTCCATACCGCTAAATATGATTCTAGGCTTTGCGGAAGACTATCATAAAATTATAGTCAATTGCAAACATGAGCTTGTTCTAGCAAGATCAAAGAATGATGTAAATGCTATTGTGCAAACGCAAGCAAAAGAGTTTAAAATTAATCTAATTAAAATTGAATGGTTAATGCCATATGTGGTATTATCTGACAAGCATAAAATACGTCTCCTTCATTACGTACAGAAGGAAAAATCGATTGCTATGAGTTTCCGTAGTTGGGAGCTATACGAGTATCCATTACTCCCAACCACATCGAAGCATGTTTGGACTGTAAAGACATCGAATCAGCTGGAAAACCCCCGATTCGTCATTCTAGGCTTTCAGACTAATTGTAAAGGTCAAAGTGGATCTAATGCTAGCGGCTTTGATCATTGCAACATAAGTAATGTGAAATTATTTCTCAATTCACAATACTATCCTTATGGAAATCTCAATCTTAACATTGATCAAAATCAATTCGCTTTATTATATGATATATATGTAAGCTTTCAAAGTGTGTATTATGGAAAAGAGGCAGCAGAACCTATGGTCAAGAAAGGAGAGTATATACAGCATGCTCCTCTCATTGTCATCGATTGTTCAAAACAGAATGAGTCGTTGAAGCAGGCTCCATTTGACGTTCGTCTTGAATTCGAGGCTAAAGAAAAATTTCCAGCCCAGACATCAGCTTACTGCTTGATATTACACGACCGTATTATTGAATATAATCCCATAAGTGGGGATATTAGGAAATTAGTCTAAGGAGGGGATGGAGGTATAAAAGACCCTACAAAGCCATTTGAACAATCAGTCAACATGGAGTACGTGGTGGATGTGCAAGGGTTCAAGCAACCCATCAATGAATTTGTTGTCAAAGAATTAGCCATTGTTCCTCTGAATGGAAACGTGAAACCAGCGGTGTTTATCTTCAAGCCACCCACACCTTGGTGTAGACTTCCAGCAAAGTATAAAAGTCAAAATTGCTGGTTGGAGCGTAATTATCACGGTTTATCATGGAGCTCTGGCGAATTGCCATATGAAGAACTCGAAAATGTGCTACGCAACAGCCTACATGATGCAAGTGTTGTTTATGTTAAAGGCCTGGAGAAAAAACAATGGCTTGATCAATATAACCTCAACGCATATGATATGAGTGACATGCGCTGTCCATCACTACAGAGACTCAACTGAACATTTATCATTTATGAGTCCTACAGATATTACTCAGTTGCCTAAGGCATTTCTCACAACGTTCGGAGCAAATAGTCTCGAGCAGGCATGGGATAAGCTGCCTGAAGTTTTAAAAAGTGATGAAGAAATTTTAAAATGTCTACGATGTCGAGAGCACAATTATATGGAAACTGCAGTGCCACTTTTAAGAAGAGATTGTATTCAATGTACGCTTAATGCTAATATAATATGAAAAATATCTATATTACAGCAATAGTCTTTGACAAACGACAAATCCCCTCCACTTATCCTCGCTATAAAACAGAGCGTTTCTCGTGTTTCGCTAGCAGTTTTCGTGCAACACTGGCACTGTACACATCGTTGGTATCGCCAAAATGGATCTGCAAGAAATTAATCGCATTGGACTCTCAAGATTTCTTCCAACGCACAAATTTTCAAGTCTCACAGTTGAAGAGAAATATAAAATTACTGGAGTAAAACAGATGAACACGAAATTTGGAAAGAAAGTATACATTGAATTAAACAATTCGTTTGGTGTTTATCTACCAGCAAGAATATCAAAGTTCATGGAAAATCATGAAGATTTCTTGAACAACATGATAGTAGAAATCAAGAAAGGTGATATGTACTTGCAGTATTTTGGTGGATGCAATAATGCGTTTGAGCTTGTGACTCAAAGAGATGAGTAAAAAGAAGTATCAAGCAGTTCAATGAATGTAAAATTATAATGCAAATACGTGTAAAAATTGTGTTTAATAAACGTTTCTTATACTGAATATTACTGTTTTTATTTTTCTTTCCTCATATCTGATATGTAAATTAAAGTATTAAGTAGCTTATAAGAAAGTCCTACAAATGCACAAAATATTAAATTTCATTCATATGTCTCAAAATTCTATGCGAAATCTCAGCAATAAACTCATGCTAAAATCAAATAAATTCTATATCTCGTAAACGGCTCAAGATATCGAAAAAATAATCAAATTTTTGGTTCCTCATCAGACGTAGTTATCGGGCCATCTACCCATTGACATTGTCAAATAAAATTTTTATTAACAAATTAATAATCCTTAATTTTATAAGACGAAACGAAAGAGTTTGGAGAAGGAGAGCGCAATTGAAATACTCTCCAGTTCCAAGAATCGCGCGGTGCGAATATCGGAATAAAGAGGAGGTGCGATAGATAACGCATTGCATATACGGGACATCAATATATGATAAACTCATGCTAAAATCAAATAAATTCTATATCTCGTAAACGGCTCAAGATATCGAAAAAATAATCAAATTTTTGGTTCCTCATGAGACGTAGTTATCGGGCCATTTCCCATTGACATTGTCAAATAAAATTTTTATTAACAAATTAATAATCCTTAATTTTATAAGACGAAACGAAATAGTGTGGAGAAGGAGAGCGCAATTGAAATACTTGCTCGATGACATCTGATATCACACAGTATGCTCTACACTGCATGGGCCCCGGGCCACGTATGCTCCGCGATGCCCACCGCAGCTCCGATCCACGCGCACGCGCGTTTTGGAAAAAAAACATTTAATTACGGTATACGGCGTAATGACGTCAATCGAGATAACAATTGTTTATCTGTAATTTGACACCTCCTACAGGGTCGCACATGTCATCATCGAATATTCGGCAGGGGGATGGGGGCTGCTCGTGAGGCGGTCGCGATTAAAATAATTGGAGTTCCGAGAATCGCTGCGATAAGGTGGTAGCGAATATCGGCCTATGCGCTGCATGTCCCTGCACGAATAACGCGCGCGTGCGAGCTCAAGCAGGCCCAGGGTCGCACAATTGCGCACGTTCAGGGCTATTGTCCAATCTTCGAGAAAGTTCGATGACGTCATTGCGGGGCCTGCCTCTCGAATGTTCTAGAAGGTTTGTGATGTCCTACCTCATAGACGAGGGGTGGGGTGGGAGAGGGGGGTCGCGGATGGGTGAGGTGGTGGGGGGATCCAGAACCGGCCTAGCTTATCTGCTAATATATATATATACACATTGCGGAAATCGGTACTTTTGAGGATCTATAGTTTTTTTCTCCAGAGTTCGTACATGCTTGACTAAAGAAATAACTCCCTCTCTGCGTTGAAGGTATTAATATAAATCCTCAAAAGTACCGTTTCATACCGAAGAAATTTTGAGGATGTCGTCAAAAGTCCGAAAAATCCTCAAAGTATCGAATCCGTGCTGACATAGATCCTCAAAAGCTGCATTTGATGCATTTATATATATATATATATATATATATATGTATAAATATATGAAACGCTAGTTATGCAGACACTTTCCGAAATTTAAATAGACTTATGCAGACAGAGACCGACTTATGCAGACGTCAGCATAAGTAGAGGGATTATTTCTTTAGTCACGCTAGACTTGTGCAGACACTTGTATAAACGGTACTACACTTATGCAGACAGGTCACGTGGTCTTATACATTGGTGTCAGCATAAGTCGATGTTCATATGATTATATATATATATATATATATATATATATATATATATATATATATATATATATATATATATATATATATTTATTTATTTATTTATATTTTTAATAAACTGCTCTTTTCAGAGCACGTTTAAACTACTCGTAGGGCATAGTTCTCTCTCTCTCTCTCTCTCTCTCTCTCTCTCTCTCTCTCTCTCTCTCTCTCTCTCTCGCTCTGTATTGATAAATTTTTAATTTTCAGACAATGGGGAAGCCATCGCCGCTGGACCACTGCGATGACGACACACTGCGCGACGAGGATGCCAGACACTGGATTTTGAAAGGTTAGTACTCTTTCGCGTGTTTTTTCTATATAATAATAATATGGGTTGGGGCTTTTGCGCGTCCACGTCGCAGTGACGTGTGTGCACGCATAAATCATAATAAATATTAATTTTTTTTATATTTTCAGTTTTTGACAACGAGGAAGCCATCACCGCTGGACAACAACGAGGATGACGCTGATAATGCTGACGAGCCGCCCAGCGCAAGCTGCCAAGCCGCTCACCGAATGCTGATCGCCGTCGAATGCTGGCCGCTCGCTGTCGCGACGTCAATGGTCCGCTTGCGAGCGAATTCGATTCACGGGGCAAAGCCTGACTCGCTCGACGGGCTAGACCTGGCGCATGGGGCCTTCACCCGCGCAAGGTGAGAGAGAAACCCTAGGCCGGTTCTGGCTGAAGATGTGGGTTATTGGCTCTCGTACAATTACGGGGTGAGTCAGAAACCCTGCGCTGCTTCTGGCTCAAGATGTGGGTTATTGGCCCTTGTAAAATTACGGGGTGAGCCAGAAATCCTGGGCTAATTCCGGCTCCAGATGTGGGTTATTGGTCCTTTTACAATTACGGGGTGAGCCATAAACCCTAGGCCAGTTCTACCTCAAGATGTGGGTTATTGGCCCTCGTACAATTACGAGGTGAGCCAGAAACCCTAGGCCGGTTCTGGTTCAAACAAGTCATGACCCATTTGAGCCAAAACCGGCCTAGCTTACATAGTTGAAAAGTTTTAGCTAAGTTTTCGCAACGTTTTGGATACGGTATCCACATCATGAAAACACATTTCAAGAAATGTTACTGCAAGATTTTTCAAAGCTTTCACGAAATTTTTCTCGAAAACATTCTCTACAGAAACATTTCATGAAATATTACGAAAAGGTTTCAAAAAGACTTCTTGGAAAGATTCTTTTATGAAACTGAAAATGTAAAAAAATATTTCCGAAAACTTGCAAAAATATTTCACGAAAGTTATAAGGAAACTTTTCCAAAACATTTTGCTTATCATTGCCTGAACCGTTTTTGCAATGTTATCGCAACATTTTGGTACGGTATTTACACCATGAAAGAACATTTCAGGAGATATTAGTGCAAGGTTCTACAATGTTTTTCTGAAGTTTTTCTTACAAATTTTCTCTAATTAAGCATTTTCTAAAATATTACGGAAAGGTTTTGAAAAGATTTCTTGGAAAGATTTTTTTAAGAAACCGAAACTGAAAACAAATATTCCCAAAACCTTGCTGGAATATTTTACGTCAAGTCATAAGAACACCTTTCAAAAACTTTTTCTGTATCATTACCTGAAACGTTTTAGCAAAGTTTTAGCAACGTTTTGGATACGGTATTGGCATCGTGATAACTCTTTTAAAGAAATGTTAATGCAAGGTTTTACAAAGCTTTCCCGAAATTCTTCTCGTTAACTTTCTCTAAAGAAACATTTCATGAAATATTAGGGGAATGGTTCAAAATGATTTCTTGGAAATATTTTTTTATGAAACTGAAAATGTATAAAAATATTTCCGAAACCTTGGAAAAATATTTCACGAAAGTTTATAAGGAGACCTTTCAAAAACATTTCCTGTATCATTGCCTGAACCGTTTTTGCAATTTTTTTGAACATTTTTTATACGAAATTTACACCATGAAAGAACATTTCAATAGATATTAGTGCAAGGGAATGTTTCAAAATGATTTCTTGGAAAGATATTTATTGGATATGATTATTGGAAAGATATGAAACTGAAAATGTAAAAGAATATTTCAGAAACCTTGCAAAAATATTTGACGAAAGATTATAAAGAAACCTTTCATAAACATTTTCTGTATCATTGCATAAAACGTTTTAGCAAAGTTCTCGCAATGTTTTGGATATGGTATCCACATCGTGAAAACACATATCAGGAAATGTTACTGCAAGGTTTTTCAAAGCTTTCTCGAAATTTTTCTCGAAATCATTCTCTAAAGAAACATTTCATGAAATATTACGAAAAGGTTTCACAAAGATTTCTTCGAAAGATTTTTTTAAGAAACTGAAACTGAAAAAAAATATTCCCAAAACCTTGCAGGAATATTTTACGTCAGGTTATAAGGACACCTTTCAAAAACATTTCCTGTATCGATGTGTGAAACGTTTCCGAAATGTGCTCGGAACATTTTTGATACGGTATTTACACCATGAAAAATATTTCAAGTTATATTAGTGAAAAGTTTTACAAAGCTTCACCAAAATTTTTCTTACAAGTTTTCTCTAACGAAAACTTTTATGAAATATTATGAGAACGTTTTCAAAAGATCTCTTAGAAACATTTTTTTTAGAAACTAAACCTGAAAAAAGGATTGCTGAGGTTTGGATAATTAATAGTATTGAGGTTTGTGGTAAATTAAGAAACCATTATTTAATAGAGAGAGATAAATATAGAGACTTTATTTTAGTGGCAAAAACGCCAGTCGGCACGTCCGACTTACATCCCAGTTGAATAGCGAGTGAGTAAGAAACATTCTAAGTGCGCTACACCGCTCTCGCCTCTCACGCAACTCTCATACAGACATACTGGAGTGGGGAGATACTCATGTGTGTGTTTCGTCCGCCGTCGCTTGGCAGACGCGCATACCATTGTACCTATCCTCGCGTACAGCGCGCTGCATGTTGAAACATTCACATATTCCAACACGCCTCCTTGAATTTTCAACATTATAATTAAATGTTCATTCTTTCATTCAGTCATACAGTAATTTTAAGTATCACATCGTTAATAGATTTCTTTTATTTCAAATCACTCTCAACGCTTTTCTATTTTTCAAAAACTTCGTCTTATCTAAACTCTTTGTTAACATATCAGCTAGATTAAATTCTGAGTCTATTTTTACAACATCAATTATTCCATTTTCGTATTTTTCATTAACGTAGTGATACTGCACTTCAATGTGCTTTGAGTTTTTTGTAAAATTACCAAATTTTGCGATTGCAATTGCGCCTGAGTTATCTTCATACATTTTAATTGGTTTATCAAATTTTACGTTAAATGATTCGCATAATAAATTTTTAATGAACAAGATTTCTGTCACTGCTTCGGACATAGCAGTATATTCTGCAAAAGTAGAACATTTTGTTACTGTACTTTGTTTATGCGTTTTCCAAAAAATTAAATTTCCATATAATCTAATTACAAAACCTGTTGTAGATTTTCTATCTACATTATCTCCTGCATTGTCAGAATCTACCATACAATCTAATACTTCGCTGTTAACATTATCATAGTACGTTAGCTTTAAATCTTTAGTCTTAAATAAGTATTTCAAAATTCTGAATGCATATTTAAAGTTTCTTTGGTCATAACAACTTTGGTAACGACTTAAATAATTAACGCTATATGTTATATCTGGCCTTGTGCCTGTACTGATATAATACACGTATATAAAGACTCACCAGAGGAGACGACGAGTGGAGTGGCCTGATGACCAACCTCACGGGGAAACCAGCAAACATTCCGGTGACTTCTATAGCTCCCACGAATAGCGACGATACGAATGATACGGAAAGAAAGCTACTAATGCTATTACCTGGAACACATCTAATTTATACCAGAAAATCACTCGACAACAGGAGCTCCCCACGCTGTGCCCCGGCACGGCGTGAGCGCTGTCTCAGCATCGCGCGACGGCCGATTCCTGGAAACCCACACCACCGGTAGACACCGATTTCGGCTACTCAAGGAAAACACTCGGCAACATATAATAGCTAACATTGCATTTTTTTACCATGAATGAGAATTGTAATCAATTGCGTCGTCTAATATAAAAATAATATTAAAAACAGAGCAAGGTGCCGAGGGCGATTATGCCTATAAAATGGTTCATATGATATTTAAATTATCATAAATAAATAATACTCACCGTAAACGGAATAGGGCATCAAAAATGTATAAATTATAATACTAAAAACACAGTAAAATAAGTATATCATTGTAAAACAACAATAATACTTAGAGCGTATTTAGAAAAAATCCGATAGAAAGAAAGAAAAAAAATGGGAATGAAGAAAAAATAAGAAATGAGAAATAGGAATATCTGATTACAGGGCAATTTGCAGCCAGAAAAATGCGATGGCGACTACACGACCAATGGAAGGAAACCCGGGAATACTAGTAGACCAACTCAGCTCCCTCGTGATATTCAGTACTACATGGAGAATAATACAGCCAATATATGAGGCGTTTCGCCTCAACTCTCCCAGCGCGGCGCGCGAGCGTCAAATCATGCTATTTTCAAGTCGTGTTTACGATATCAATATGAATTTCAAAAAATTATGTGATAAGCATTTCCGACGTATTTTTTCCTCAGCTTTCCAATGGTGTAAGTGGTTTTTCCGAAATTTTCCATTTTCACCCTCAAAAAGTATAAAACATACTATATCTCGGAAAGTATATTTTTAATATTTTTTTTTATCATCTAGATCGAAAGCTGAGCATTTTTTACGTCGGAAAGGATTTTTTGCAAAATTTGCTCGAATGTTTTTCTTAGAGAAACAGAACGCGAAAGAGCAGACGCAGCGTCTCCTTCGTGCGCGGTATGCGGCGCGCTGTACAGCGCGTGGACTAGATGTATTTCGCTCTCTAGTAACCTTATTATTTTTATTTATCATTTTTAATTCTTTATGGAATATCTTTTTGCACTTCGAATTTCACTTATATGCACGATTGACATTTTCATAGGTTATTTCGCAAAAAAAAAAACGCTGCCAATTCTTTGGCACTTAGCTTCCTCAAACTAATTCATCGTTTCCTAATTAAAAATTGAAATTCTGAAAATACATTTTTCATAAAAAGGAATGCTAAAGAATTTCAATAATACTTTGAACCGATGCGTCTTATACCAGTTTCTTGCAAAATAGTATATTACGGACCTATTTTAAAAAAGCTTTGACAGACCACCAAGTTTAAAAAAAATTGAGATTAAAAAGAGATAAAAGAAGGGGCTAAAAATGGCACTATTAATACGTTTTGATATTTTAATTTACTACATTATATAAAAATATTAAAATGATAGTTCTCGAAAATAAATGTATAATATATATTCATATAGATAATCACTTAAAATTGCAACACAATATTGCCACCAACAAGTGTAATAAGTAACAGTTAAAATTTCAAGTCGATAAATAAATTATTTTTTGAGATATTAATTTTTTAAATATAAAAAAGTTTTCATTAATAACAAATGTAGGTAATTTGAATACCTTTTAAGAGAAGTATATTATTTTATGTAATAATTACTATAAGATACGAAAAAATCAAAAAAACTAAAAATTCAAAATCGTTTTTTGGTTATAAAACAAAAGAAAATCAATAAAATCCCAAATCCATCAGGGTACTTTCCTTTTGCCGCAAGACGAAGCGAATAAGCTTTACCCGACGAAAATCGGTTGATTAGTTTCGGAGATATTAAGAGTTGAAATATACACACACACACGCACACACACACATACATACATCTACGAAATCAAAAATCATCAAAATCAAATAATATACACATATACCACCATAAAACATCTTTTTGAAGACTTTTTTTTCGAAAATTTTTTTCACCGTTACAAAGCTTCCTCTTTGAGGAAGCAAAAACATTACAATCAATTTGAAATAGCAGACGCAACGCTTCTCACTTACTTTTTATCCGATAGGTGGCTTGCGTATAGAAAATTTTTGCCCGAGAGTAATTTGTTGTATCCAATTATATAAGTCTGATGAATTTTCGATCTTTGTTATCCTTGAAATTGTTTAAGAATTTTAACGCTGTTTCCGTTATATTTGTGTTCTTCGTGTGTTTGCTGATTAAATCATAATTTATTTTTGGTTTATTTATTGCATTTATTTTCTCGCTACTGAAATGGATCCAGCTTTGAAGCTGAAATGCATAAATCCTTTTAATAAAATTAATCACTCTGTGCGTAAAAATTTGTCGAATTTTCCTTCAATATTTTGGAGTGCGTATCCCCTCGTACCAGAAAACGCGAAAATTTGTTCCAACTGTCAACGTCAACTTTATAAACATAAGTTAGATTTACCTTCATGCGATGCCAAAAAAGCTAAAATGTAATGTACTGATGAATATCATAAAGCAGGCGTGGCAGTTCTCAACCAATTAAAAAAAAAATTTTTAGAATCACCGGGTAAGGAAGATAAAATTCAGCTACTCACGCTTGCTCCTGATTTTTGGTCTCGCAGAGACTTAATCAGAGAGTTCGGTTGTACTGAGTGGGAAGCTCGAGAAGCGAAAAAGTTAGTAACTGAAAGTGGAATTTTTTCAAAACCTGAAAAGAAAAGGGGCAAAATATTTCCAGTTGAAAGTTAGATTCAGTTAAACGTTTTTATGAGAGGGACGATATTAGTCGTGTAATGCCCGGATTAAAAGATTGTATATCTGTTAAGCAGGATAATGGTAAAAGAGAACATGTACAGAAAAGGTTACTACTTGGTAATTTACGTGAAATTTATTGTTTATTTAAAAAAGAGCATGAATCTGCTAATATTGGCTTCACTAAATTTACTCAATTGAAGGGCCGGATGCAATAAGGGGGTTAGCGCTCGAAAACCCGTAAAAGTATTGTCCAAGTGACTAAAATTTCAATGTAGCCAAATTAATTTTTAAAAAATATCACCTTGTAGGGAATGAAAAGAAGTATTTTTACCTAGAAGGAATTTTTTTTATTCGACTTTCTTTTTAATATAAAAATTAAAAACTGAAAATTTTGTTCATCTATTTTTAATAGCTTTCAAAAACATTAATCGTCCAAACTTGGTCAAATATCATCGAAATATTTTGAAATTTGACAGGGACGTGCAGAATACTCCAGCGTTGCCTATGGGATTGATAAAAGGATGTAAATCGATGATTGTTAATAATTATTTAATTGCAAATATATTGCGATCGGTAATTACGTTTTCTTAACTTTAACGGAAAAAAGTATCGAGGGAAGTTGAAGCTAGGAAAATCTTCCAGCGAGACATTTGTTCCTTAATAGTCTAATAAGTTTCTGTCAAAGTTTCAAATTGATTTAATAATAAATGACTTAAATAGAGCGTTATTAATAAAGACGCGCGCTAGCAACATCGGCGGCGCGGTGCGGCGTGAGCTCAGACTGCGTCGCACACGTTTTCGCAGTGGCGTATCACGTTTATAAAAATTAAAGAATTATTACGTTATTGTGTGTGTATGTGTGCGTGGTGTGTGTGTGTGTGTGTGCGTGTGTGTGTGTGTGTGTGTGTATGTGTGTGTGTGTGTGTGTGTGTGTATGTGTGTGTGTGTGTGTATCCTTATGATAGTATTAATGAACATATTAAATTTTAAGGTACAAATTTATTTATTAACATACTAACAAAATGTAATTATATGTACAGTGCGTTGACTTATAAACTGTGTTTTTACGTTATATAAAACATAATATCGTTACATAATAATTCGTTAATTTTTATAAACGTGATACATCAGTGCAAAAATATGTAAACACAGGCTTAGCTCACGCTGCGCCGCGCCGCCGATGTTGTTAGCGCGCGTCTTTAGTAATAACGCTCTATTTGAGTCATTTATTATTAAATCAATTTGAAACATTGACAGAAACTTATTAGACTATTAAGGAACAAATGTCTCGCTGGAAGTTTTTCCTAGCTTCAACTTCCCTCGATACTTTTTTCCGTTAAAGTTAAGAAAACGTAATTACCGATCGCAATATATTTGCAATTAAATAATTATTAACAATTATCGATTTACATCCTTTTATCAATCCCATAGGCAACGCTGGAGTATTCTGCACGTCCCTGTCAAATTTCAAAATATTTCGATCATATTTGACCAAGTTTGGACGATTAATGTTTTTGAAAGCTATTAAAAATAGATGAACAAAATTTTCAGTTTTTAATTTTTATATTAAAAAGAAAGTCGAATAAAAAAAATTCCTTCTAGGTAAAAATACTTCTTTTCATTCCCTACAAGGTGATATTTTTTAAAAATTAATTTGGCTACATTGAAATTTTAGTCACTTGGACAATACTTTTACGGGTTTTCGAGCGCTAACCCTCTTATTGCATCCGGCCCTTCAATTGAGGCCGCCGCATTGTGTTCTAGCGGGAAGCAGTGGTACGCATAATGTATGCGTATGTGTACACCACGAAAATATCAAGCTGATGTTAAATGCTATTAATTTACAGAGTTTAACTGAAGGTACTCGACTATTTCTTAAAAACTACCACGATTGCATCCAAGCAATCGTATGTAGTAATGCTAGTTCGAAATGTTACTTGGGAGACTGTTTAGATTGCCTCAATATGCCTGTATTACGGAAACATTTGCTTGAATGTTTTGAGAGAAATGATATTTTTCAAATACAGTATGAGTCATGGCTTCAGACAGATCGTTGCACAATAGTATCTATAACTGTAGATGTTTATGAATTCATGAACATACTGGGAGAAAAATTAATAAAATTTAAAACTCATGACTTCTTTGCGAAAGAACAATATCTTTTCTTAAGCGATTTGAAAAAAAACCTTCAAAAAGGAGAATTCCTTGTTTGTTGTGATTTTGCAGAAAACTATGCGTTTATAGTACAAAATTCAACACAATCGTTCCACTGGAACAATAATCAAGCAACAGTTTTTACAACAGTGGTATATTATAACGAAAATCAAGATCTTAAACATATAAGCATTGCTATAATTTCTGATAATCTAAATCACGATACTGTTGCTGTTTATGAATATCAAAAAATTATAATATCGTATTTAAAAAGTAATTTCATAGTCAAGAAAATTTATTACTTAACTGATGGAGCAGGTCAGCATTTTAAGAACAAGTCTACCTTCCAAAATCTTCTGTTTCATCAAAAAGATTTTGGAGTTCCTGCTGAATGGCATTTTCATGCAACAGCGCACGGTAAAGGTGCGTGCGATGGTATAGGCGCAAATTTGAAAAGAGGGGCGAAAAGAGCAAGTCTTCAACTCTCTTCGAATAATCATATTTTAACACCAGAAGACCTTTACAACTGGGCTTTACGTAATTGCAAAGAAACTAAAGTTTTTTACAGCACTAAAGAGACCTATGAAAAAGCCGTTTTGAAACTAAAATCAAGGTTAAGTAAAATTAAATCTATACTGGGAACTTTACAGTACCATGCCGTTATTCCAATGAATAAAACAACATTAATACTAAAAAAAACGTCAATGAGTTCAGAATATCAAATCTTCCCTAAAAAACTCGTAAAACAAAACAAAATAAAATTATCTACTTTAAAAAAAAAGAATTATTAATATAAATACTAGTTTATTGTTGCTATTATTAAGGAAATCAAAATTTTAAGTGGTTGTTAGAGAGCGAAATGCATCTAGTCCACGCGGTGTACAGCGCGCCGAAAACCGCGCGCGAAGGAGACGCTGCGTCTGCTCTTTCGCGTTCTGTTTCTCTAAGAAAACATTCGAGCAAATTCTGAAAAAATCCTTTCCGACGTAAAAAATGCTCAGCTTTCGATCTAGGGGGTAAAAAAATATTAAAAATATACTTTTCGCGATATAGTATGTTTTATACTTGTTGGGGGGGGGAAATGGAAAATTTCGGAAAAACCACCTACGCCATTGGAAAGCTGAGGAAAAAATACGTCGGAAACGCTTATCACATAATTTTTTGAAATGCATATTGATATCGTAAACACGACTTGAAAATAGCATGATTTGACGCTAGCGCGCCGCGCTGGGAGAGTTGAGGCGAAACGCCTCATATTTGGAACCACTAACACGGCAGGGAGATAAATTGATGGAAAGCTGGAGAACATTAACACAGTTTCGGAATGAGAACAAGAATGAAAACCAATATCTACAATTGAAAGGCATCTACAAACAAATAACGACCTGTAGTCAAGATATGGAGAGAGCGTTCGAATTAATACAAGGGCACGAACACCCCAAGCATAAACGGGAATGCCGCACATGGTTCTCCGCAGTGGGCAAGGTGAGCAAATTCCTATTTGCAAAAACGAGAACATCTAATTTATCAAAGCTTCTAATAAATCAAACGGAGATTATGTACAGAGAATTTGGTATATTGCAAAAAGAAACCATGGAAATCGAAAAGCATTTACAGATATTAAAACAGGAACAACAACAAGAAAAAATGGAAGCAGCCTTCAACAGGGCAGTACAGATACTCGAAGAGCAAATATTACAATATGAGATTGACGTGCAGATCCTAACAGACGCAATCCTGTTCGCAGCTCAGGGTTCAATCCACCCGCGATTCATAGATCCAGCTCAGGTACAAGAGACAGCGCGATTAGTTTGCACAACGGTGTCGGGCGCCGCATTCCCGATTCTGAGCGAGAATCGCAGCGTAGCTGATTTAGTGAAAATTGTGGATGTTTCAATCATGTTATGTAATTCGCAACTTATATATTACATCGCGATACCACTAGCCGATTACCGTGAGTATGATCTGTATAAATCATCTCCATGGCCAATACCACAGGCCACTGCAAATGGATCAACGGCATACGCGTACATTTAGCCAAATATACCATTCTTTGCGCTCAGTCGAGCTAAGGACGCATATATCAGTATCCAACCGGAGACATTAAATAAGTGCAAACGCATCAATAACTGATATATTTGGAGAGGAACAGACCCCGAACAGTTACTCGAGGATCGAGCAACATGCGAAGTCAAAGTAGCCGCCAGGCAAGAGCGGTCTAAACTCGCTGCTTGTAATATCAGAATAATAAAATTAAGTACTACGTTTTGGGCTAGAACGAGCTCGCCGAATACCTGGATGTTCTCGACCGGAACCAAGGACAAATTATTAGTCAGCTGTATGAGAGTAGCAGATCAGGTAGTCCCAATACAAGGAGTCGGTCTACTCGAGTTATCAGGAGGGTGCACGGCCCGATCAGAATTTATACGATTGAGCGCGACCCGCGAGGTAACCACTGAATTCAAACCGGTGACATACGGCGGGAGCGGGTTGCATATATCGGAGATACCTAACACCACAATGGTCGACTCGAGTGCATTAATGCGGCATATAATGGAAGGGCCTGCAAACTCGCCCACAGACACAAACACTCAGGCCCAATTTCTGAAAACGGACGAAGGGCTGAAAGAGATCATCAGCCTCGCGAGGTGAAACAGAACCAAGAGATAAACGACGAATTCGTCTCATTCAGGCAATTAGTATCATACTCCGGTGGATCGGGAATAGTAATCGTAATAATAGTGGGAATACGTTGGAAAATCTGGCCGAAAGGGAGGCGCCCGCTACTAATCAATAAAGATGTTCTTACAGGCACACGAACACCGGCTCAACAACCCCAGGGTCTAATCGTACGTTATTCAACAGCGGGAGGGCGAGTATTTAGCCTTCCGCACCTACACGAACTAGGCCTACAAGACCATCCCTACCCAGCTTGGGGACAGCGGATATTCGATAGTACGCAGTCCATATGCTTTTAGCAAGAAGGGAAAAAGAGCACAAGTCAATTATAACCTCATATCTTATGTAACTTAAATTATTATATTTATAAAAAAAAGAGAGATGGTTACAGATTATTAATTCGGTAATTATTAGGTACACAAACATCAATAGTGCATTACATGCAGGAACATTGTTTGTTCTCCCTACACATTACTTGTAACAAATACACAATGAACAATAGCTAGTAAACATTTTTGTAAACCGCTCCGCAGCAACCAAAGCCAACCTTAGCAACCTCAGCAACCGCTCGATGAGGATAAATTCAACAAAAAAAAAAGCCAACCCTAGCAACCTCAGAAACCGCTCGATGAGGATAAATTAAAAAAAAAGCCAACCTTAGCTACCTAAGCAACCTCTCAATGAGGACGAATTCGACAACAACAGCCAACCTAAACAACCTCAGCAACCGCTCGATGAGGATAAAGGCAAAAGAAAAACTTTGGTCAATCTTTCAAGGAGGCCAGCACCAACCCAAAAGACAGGAAATTTTGTTACGAGTAGAAGCTCCTAGAGCTTAATCGCGCGACCAGAAGCGAGCTGCACGTCATCAGCTTGCAGGACATCGAACCTCAACTATAGCTGCGCATCAGCAGCACGCGATGTAGAAACTCCCGAAACTCAAGCGCGTGAATGGAAGCGAGCTGCATGTCAGCAGATCGCAGGACGACGAACCTCGAACGACAGCTGCAAGTCAGCAGCGCATCGAATCCAAGAACGAGATGATGAAACTCGGGCGCATCAGACACAGCATCGAAAAGCTGACATGATGGCTCGATTGGCAATCAACGAAGTTAGCGATTGACTCCCACCCACGGACACTTTGATACCGGTATAAATACGGGACAGAGCCCGTATGAAGGGGAGTTCAAGACCATCCGGGAACGAGAGTTCAAAACCATCCAGGAACGAACGACGAAGCTCTACACCAGCGACCTACGAGAGGACGATCTCAAGTCAACCGCGCCGCGACATGTAAACACGATAGGGATACCTCTCTCTTATTAAGGACGTTTTCCGACTCAAATTCATTAATATCGCGAAAATTGTGATTTAAAAATATTATTTACAATGAAAACGCTTCATGAGTCTCTATACATTACTCCAAAAATAAAAAAAAATGTCAGTGTAAGATAAAAGGTGTCAATATGATATTTAAATAAATAGCACTTACATAGGGTGACTATATATAGATATACAAATAACATGGGAGTTTTTGTTTACGTTGCTATATCTCTGAAATTAATATCGCTTGCTATATTGAAAATTATACCATATTATTCCTCTCGATTTCTAGTTTTATGGCTTACGGTTGAAAAAGAAACACAAAGAAATCTTTTTTTATAGTAAATTAAAATGTAATTTTAAAACTAGCTTAGATAGGGATCCCGTGTTAACACAAAAACTTTGAAGTTAAATATTTCTATTTTTAATACCGCTATGGACGTGGGGCTTTCAAGCATGTAAGCACACAAAATCAAACTTTCTCTGCAAGTTTCAGGAAAATCACAAGAAAATCGTTTTCTCGGAGAACGTCCTTAACGGGAAATAAATAGCAGTACACATATAAACCGACTAGTATTTCACTGCATCGCTTTGAGTGCAAACTTGGAGCGACCCGAGAATCAGAACAATCCACATCCTCGAATAGGTCTCACACGTTACCATATATAGTTTTAAAATAACTTCACATATTAAGGATTATTGACATGCGTGTGCCTAAGTTACTATTATATAACTTACAACGAAAGAGGAAACCCATACATTATTGCTAAATGCTAATTGATCATTACAATATAGCTTACAGTTTGTTCGCTAAATGCAGCAGTAAATGTAAAACAATATTATATTTATGACATTGTAAAATTTTAATAGGGATATAAAGGAATAATTGGATCAATAAATACGATATAAATGAACATATATTAAGCCACGTTAAAGATAATATAGTTACATAAAACGGTACAGAGGCACACTTACATAATCTCACATCGCTCGTCTATACTAATCCCCTAAGGAATTCCGCGAATTCTAATACGGGTCATCGACCTATTATTTCGCACACGTGCCCTCACTATTATTACAATTGAAACTAAAATATTGCGCTATATACAAAGACCACCATAATTATGAAATTTAACAATTAAAATCGCGCACGATCGGGAATGGATCGATTTGCCAATAACTACGCTCGCACTTATAATGAGTACTTAGCTTTCGTTTTACGATACGCAGCGGGGCTCCTCCGTCCGAGACCCTGCAGCAAACTCCTTCGTTTCTTCTTGTTCCCCAAGAAGTACGCTGTTTGACTTTCCTGGTGCAACTGGCCACTGTCGCAGCTTGGTTATTATCGATGACGTTGAACTCGATGGAAGGCGACCCCAAAGAGGATCGAGTTGAGCAGGAGCTGTTGCCTTGTCGGTGGTCCCGGACGGAAAGAGAGCGAGTCCTTATAGAGACCGCGCACTTGCCCAATTCGCGCAAACAATCAGCGCACCCTGTACTTATATAATCGGCCGCGTACAAGGGCCATCGCTCGCGCGAGAATTTAAATGCTTGGATGCTCGCAGTGACCCGTTACAACATAGTCTTTTATAAACTGTAAGCTATGAAGGTAAGCTACAACTTATGGGGTAGAAAATTGAAAAAATTGGAAATCAGACAAACTATATGGGATATGCTACTTTATTACAGCCTAACGCGAGGCTGGAAGAAACTATACCGTATCCTATATAGTTCGTCTAATGTCCAATTTTTTCAATTTCCTTAATCATACTTATACGAACAATTCAAAACACACCGTTCAAATTATGAGGAATTTTATAAACTCGAATTAGATGTTCATATTACAACTAAATAATTTTCGATCAATCATTCCAAATTGAAATATGTCAAGTTGAATTTCACTATAATAAGATACTAGGCCAGGCAAGAAAATTTTTATCATAATGGTTCACCTATTATTCGTTAAACATAAGTGTGGTATTGAACTCTAAATACTGCAGTAAATTTCAAATAATATTATATTTATTACATAGCCTTTTACAAACTGTAAACTGTATTTCAATGATAAAGTATGAAAAAGAAAATGATAAAATAACATTTAGCAATACGGCATAGTTTACTCTTCCACTGTAAGTTATATAATAATAACTTATACTTTTATATGTGGAAAACTGGCAATCCATAAATATTATATAAAACAGAATAAACAATTTCAATCGAACACATGCACCTGTCAATACTCTTTAATATGTGAAGTTATTTTATAAATATATGTGAACTGGTAACAATTATAGATGCTTTGTTAATAAAAAACCTTTTAGTTTTAACAATAAATCATTGGGAAAATACTATACCAAGTGTCATCCTTGAAAATGCATACACAGATAAGTCGACCAAGCCATCATTAATGAGGGAAGCCACCCAGTCAACCTAGAGAAGAATAAACAGTACTCGAAGTAAAAATAGCAAACTATTAAATATTGGAATGTTACTCACCAGTTGAGGAGAAGGCAACAAAAAGGACTTCTCTAGCATCAAGTACATTGTAGCAGGGATCAGGAAGAAGAATTTCCACGTCTGGCAGAGAAGGAAGAAATAGCTTTTCCCAGGTAATAAACGGCTTCCTCGTAGCGCAACTAGCATAGGAAAATGAAAAAATATGAGAAAGACGCAAAAATACATGAAAGTGTGGATGCAATGCTCTCACCTAGATGTAAAGATGGGAAACATAACCACGAATATGACAGCTATACTCGACCGGCAACGGCTACACGAAACTCGGCACGACCTTGCAGATAAGAGCGTGGACAGCAGCAGAAGGTCTTCCTCAACGTAGTTGCAGCAACCACCAAACTCTCACATTCGAACTTTCGTTGTCGTAACCCTTGAAGCGCGTGAGAGCACCGGTCAACACGACGTTCGACAACTGCCACCGGCCCTGCGCACATGTGTAGAAACTAAGGCCCCTGTCACATAAGCACGTATGCATGAGTATGAATGCGAAAGCACGTGCATACATCTCCTGTGGGCGCACCCGATCGCTTTTCTCATTGGTTGGAAGCGAGCTCAAGCCTTCGACGACCAATGAAGCGAGCGCACGCGCCCGCACGAGATATGTGCACGCGTGCATACACATGCATACGTGCTTATGTGGCAGGGGCCTAATAGAGGGAGAGAGAGTCAGTGAGAGCTGTCGACGGGCAGGGAAGAAAGGGGTGTCTAAGGGAATGCATGTGCGCAGCAGTCATCGAACGTCGTGTTGACGGTGCTCTCATGCGCTTCGAGGGTTACGACCACGAAAGTTCGAATGTGAGAGTTTGGTTGCTGCCACTACGTCGAGGAAGACCTTCTGCTGCTGTCCACGTTCTTATCTCCAAGGTCATGCCGAGTTTCGTGCAGACGTTGCCGGTCGAGTATAGCTGTCATATTCGTGGTTACATTTCCCATGTTTACATCTAAGTGAGATCATTGCACCCACACTTTCATGTATTTTTGCGTCTGTCTCTTGTTTCTTCATTTTCCTATGCTAGTTGTGCTACGAGGGAGCTGTTTATTACCTGGGAAAAGCTATTTCTTCCTTCTCTCTCAGTCCCAGCCAAAATTTACTTGATGCTAGAGAAGTCCTTTTTGCAAGTTTGTTGTCTTTTCCTCAACTGGTGCGAGTAACATTCCAATATTTAATAGTTTGATATTTTTACTTTAAGCACTGTTTATTCTTCTAGGGCTGACTGGGTGGCTTCCGTCATTAAAGATGGCTTGGTCGACTTATCTGTGTATGCATTTCCAAGGATGACACTTGGTATAGTAAGTATTTTTCCAAAGATTTATAGTTAAAACTAAAAGGGTTTTTATTAATAAAGAATCTATAATTATTACCAGTTCACACATATTTATAAAATAACTTCACATATTAAAGAGTATTGACAGGTGCATGTGTTCGATTGAAATTGTTTATCCTGTTTTGTATAATTTAATTTTTATGGATTGCCAGTTTTCCAGATATAAAAGTATAAGTTATATAACTTATAGTGGAAGAGTAAACCATGTTGTATTGCTAACTGCTATTTTATCATTTTCTTTTTCATACTTTATCAGTGAAATACAGTTTACAGTTTGTAGAAGGCTATGTCATAAATATAATATTGTTTTAAATTTACTGCTGCATTTAGCGAACAAACTATAAGCAATATAACTGGGTGACTAATGATCAATTAGCATTTAGTAATAATGTATGGGTTTCTTCTCTCATTGTAAGTTATATAACAGTAACTTAGGCACACGCATGTCAATAATCTTTAATATGTGAAGTATTTTAGGGTGATGTGAAATTTTTAAATCAACATTCAAACGTTTATTTGGAAAAAGACGGTTGTCAAGCGCTCCGTACATGTAAACACCATATTCAGAAAATTTTTTGAGTGATTTTATTAGCAATTTCGTTAGCTCTGCTCATTTGAAAAGTAGGTCAAATGCAGACTTACCGACAGTACGGTTTCTATTTAATTAAATAAATTCTCATCATTTTTTTGGAAAAACACGTTTGTCAAGCGCTCTGTATATTTAAATACTATACTCACAATTTTTTTTATAAGAAAATTTATTATTTTTATAGTAGTGCTGGGATCCACTTGACATGTAGGATTTATATATATATATATATATATATATATATATATATATATATATATATATATATATATATATATATATATATATATATATATATATATATATATATATATATATATCATAACTATGGGAATTGGTATATTTGAAGAGATATCAACGTATAGGTACGTTATGTTATACATATATATAACAAGCCTGTGGCTTGTTGGGATTTTCCCCCACTAGCCATCCCGTTACAGACTATTTAAATGCAATGTAGAAGCTGAAATAATAACAGGTGAAAAATCAGGAAATAAAGTTTTTATACCGAGAATAACATTAACTACTGCAGAATCGTCTTCATTACCATTTATAGTTAATAGAAAACAATTTCCTATCCTCTTAGCTTTTTGTATGACAATAAATAAATCACAAGGACAAAGTTTTGATGCTATAGGTACTTATATTAGAAAACCATTGTTTTGACATGGACAATATATGTTGCACTATCTAGATGTAGAAATCCTAATAATATATTTATTCAAAATGATTCGGAAAATACAGAGGAAATTATCAATATTGTGTGGAAAGAAATTTTTGATGAACAATTATGATTATTCTTATATTTATTATGTAGTAAAATTACAAATTATTTTTTATAATATTTATATTAATTCAAAGTGTTAGACATATGATGTGTGCGGGCCTGCCTAAGCTGCCCTCCGCGGTACACGGGCGCGCTCTCTCTCTGTCTTACGCCTCCCCCTCTCGCCGCTCTTACTTTCGGCTGCGCGAGCGGCGCTCGCCGCCTAATCAGTGCTCGACGAGAGCTGTTGAAGGCAACACCTACACATAGAAGAGTTTAACGACAGTTACCAATTATTAGTTAATCTTTGTATTATCAGCGACAGTGACAGAGTGAGGGAGTGATATCCACGTATAAATAAAGGTTTAAGTACTTTCATAAAACAATCAGTGTTGAAGTGAATTACCAGTGCCCGCTCCTTCTTCTACTAGCCAATTCCAACAGGTTATGGGCCCAGGAGGAGATGAAGGGAAGGACATTCACGAGAACAGCATCGACAGCGAAGCGACGGGTAGCAGAGCGACAGAAGGAAAAACGACGGTTCCAGATCACACTGGTTAGTGAGATTTATGCTAGCTTAAAAGCAGTGCGCGACGGGTTAATTAACAAAAGAAAGCGAGAGATAATGCATTAAAGCGAGAGTTAAATAAAGACGGGTAATAAAGACGCGCAATAAAAAGTCCTAAAGTCCGCTTGTGTTATGCATATCGTGCGGCTGTGCTAATCGCGAGTGAATTCCAAGGGCCTTTGTGTTAGATAGACTTCCGCGAAAACGAGGGGCGGACGCGTCCCGTGTCGCAGCGCGCGCAACAGGTCCGAACGTGCACGTGTGCTCCCCGGCGAGCTGTAATGGCGGCGCGCGTGAGAGAGAGAGAGAGAGAGACAGAGAGACAAGGCGCGAGCCGGTCAGCGGCGCCGTGTACACCATGAGCGCGCGATCGGAGGGAGAGATGCCGGTTCGTCTCCCGCATCGCGGCGCGAGAGGGGAGGCAGCGACGGAGCTCCCGCTTGCGCCCGTGAGAGGGGAAGAGGCAACGAAGGCGCGCTGCGCGAGCCATGCCTGTAGAGGAGCGCGCGACGGAAAAGATTAGTGGGGGAGGTAGCGATGCATGTTGACAAAATTCCGAGAAAGGAGCGCGGCGACTTTGCGTTTCGGGAAGTTAGGTATAGCTATACATGAAAATAAAAGCGAACGGAAAATTAATGGAATAAGCGCAGCGGCCGAATGTATTTCGCGAGTAGGACTTGATGACTAATTAAAATATGCATATAAAAATAAATAAAATACTAATTCGAATTGAAATGTTTATATATAGAAAAGATGAATCTCGAACTATTCCTGCGGACGCAGGAGGAAATATTCGAATTCAGAGAACTCTATGGGAGTAAGAAAGTGAGCGTTGAGCTCGGAGAGAATGCGGTGCTTTTCGTGTCGGAGACCGGAATCACACATGAACTTGGTACGTCTAAATCTTGTTCTCTTTTCGAATCTCTTATAGACCCGCAGTGCCTGTGTTCGGCACAAAGTGTCTGTGTTCGGCATAAATTGTCTGTTTGAGTTTTGAATTTTAATGTGGCATCGATAGGTGGTGGTACTTCTGTGTTTTATTGTTGTTTTGTGAGCCTTTGGTGGGTTAATAATGTCTGCGTCCGACTTATCTTGCTTACTAAGGAATCTCATTACAGCAATGACGTTTGTGACGGATGAGGAGCTGAGCATCTTGCGCGATGCAGTCAACGAAGCAAAGTCACAAGGAGAATTGTTGCTGATGCCATATTGTCGAGAGAACGAGGACTCTCATGATATCGATACGACCGAGAAGAAATGCGACAGAGAGACTGAAGATACTGCGACTGGATTTAAAACGACTGAGGAAATTGCGAGTGGGTCGAGCCCGGTACCGGAGGCGAGTGTAGTCGAGAAAAAGCGAACGATACAAGCGACAGATGACGACAGTGAAGAGCGAATGGATGAAAGCGACGGTGATGCAGCGACTGGAGTAGAAAAAGATATGATGAGAGGTAAACCACAAATTACAGACGTTAAAACCATTAAATCAAAAATATATATAAACAGAAAATTGATATCAAAATTAAATCTTAATAAAGAGAACCTAGCTAGTAAAAATAAAATAGAAAATAATGTTATCGATAACAATTGTTCTGCAGAACTCCAAGAGCAACTCCAAAACATCGCGAGGCAGATGCAGGAGTTTGGAAAGGAGATAAAGGAACTGAGAATTGAAATGCAAAGCGACGGCAAGTCAAAGGAAAAACAAATGGAAAATTTAAAAGACGAATTGAAGAGCGACGGCAGAGCGATGGACGAGCGACTGAAGAGAATTGAAACTCAAGTAAAGGCGACTGAGGATAAGGTTGGAAAAAAATGATAACCTTATGACTGATGATAATGGAATGTTTGATGAGTCTGCCATTTGTAATTCGACAGCAATGGCTCCGGAATTAAATAAGTCCAGTAAAGATGAGATTTCGAATTTAATACAAAAGGAAATTAAAAGAATTGATTTGGAGTCTAGTAGAAATAAAAGCTTATCGACAGATGTATCTCAAACGTTGAGAAATACAATTCGATCAGAGTTTACGTCAAAAGATTTGAATGTACGATGGGAATACAAACTGACAAAACAGACTAAACTCGAACACTTTATGGACTTTTTAAGATCGGAACTGAATATTGCTGACTTATTGTATGTAATCGATTCGGGTGTAAAAGCGTCAGTAGAATATGATGATGATGTCGTTAAAAGACACATATGTAAAGTTCGAGACATAATTATCAATAGAATCGATCAAACCTATCACGCGAAGGTGGTAGAAATACAAGATCCGAGAGAAATGTTAAAGACAATAAAAGAAATAAAAATTAATGAAACAAATGTTACGTCTATGACACTGCGTAGACAGTTGTATAGCATGCAATATAATCCTTTGAAAGAGAAAGCGACTGTATTTATCGACAGATTCGAAGAGGTTATAAGGGCGTATAATAATTTGTCTGAGGTAGAAAATTTGCCCGAAACCGAGAAAAAGGATGCATTCTATAGTACTGTTGTAAACGCAGTACCACAAATATTAAACATCGAATTTATGACTAAAAGCATGTCCGGTAAACAATTAACGTATGATAATTTAAAATTATATATTATGCAGGTGGAGAGTATCAAGGTGCAAGCAGCGACAGTGACGACAGAAACTAAGACAGCGCACCTAGCTACCATGGAGCACGTAAGATGCTATGAGTGTGATGGGTTCGGGCACAAGGCCCCAAACTGTCCTCGCATGGGTTCCGGGAAAAAGAAGTGCTTTGAATGCAAGCAGTTCACGGACCACATCGCCGCTAACTGCCCACAGCGACTGCAGCGACAGCGGAATGAGACCTCAAGGTATAAATCTACTCAATATAAATCAGGTAATCGTGGAGGTAGAGGAGGTAGAGGTAGTTACGGCGGTAACAAACGCAAAAACGACAGTAGCGACAGTCACGTTGACCCAAAAAGACATAGGCCGGACAGAAATAATACAAGGGGAAACAGACGTAGCTGGAGAAGTCGCCGAAGAGGTGGGAGACAAAGCGACACCTCGTACCCACGAGAAAAAGCGATCGATCAAGGTTCGGAGAGTAATGTCGAAAATCGTAAGTACTTGAACTCGAATAAAACAAAAATATTTGTACAGAATGCCAATCCGGTAACGAATGTATTTGCATTAAACGGCGACGGAAATAAAGGCAATATAATATCTCGATTTTTGGTAGATACTGGTGCGACAGAACATCTAACTAATTCTAGGCTGATTTTTAAAAGTTTTGATAAACAACCAGATGAGATTAAATACGCGGATAATAATGCAAATTTAAGATCGGAGGGAGTTGGCTCTGTAGAAATATTAGCGACCAATAATAAAACAATAAAATTTGATAACGTTATATATGCGGAGAATTTATCGGAGAATCTCTTGTCATTGCGAAAGTTTACCGACTTAGGATTGTGCGTTTATTTGGATAATAAACAAATCAATATTTATAATCCGATTTCGAAAGAAAGTTTTCTATCAGGAATTTACCAGAAGCCGTACTGGATAATAGAATTCGAAATAAACAAAGCGAGCGACAATCCAGATAGAAACAAAAATGAAATCGTAGCGTATGTAACGACTAGAAACATGACAAAACGTAAAGCGACTGAGACAGTAGAAGCGTGTGAGATAGTAGAAGCGAGTGAAAAAGAAAACGAGTCAGAAAACAAAGACGATGAAACTCATAATGTGATTTGTTCGGATTTTGAAAATACTATACACGACAGAAAACTATGCGACATTAGTGAAGCGACAGAAAATGAAAAACCAACCTGCGATGTAGAGTTGGAAGAAAAATCGAACAAGTCACAGGGTGCAAATCAGGTGATGTTATGGCATGTTCGATTGGCCATGCGTCAGTCGATTATCTGAAAAGACTCCAAAAGAAAATGCCAGAAATAAAAGAACTTAGTAAAGTAGTTTTCGATGACTCTATACTAATGTGCGAAATTTGTATGATCTCCAAAATTGAAACATTGCCGTTTAAGACGACGAGATAGCGAGCGACAGAACCGTTACAGATTATACATGCAGACGTTATGGGCATGATAAATCCTGTTACATATCCGAAGGGATATAAATACATTTCTGTATTTATAGATGATTTTTCACGGTTGGCTATGGCTTATCCGATGAAAACCAAAGACGAGACTGGAAATTGTTTGGAATCATTTGTGAAGAGCGCCAGAAATTTGCTAGGCAAAGATGCGAAAGTGTGCTATTTACGAAGCGATCAGGGAACAGAATTTACGGGTGGTTATACGACGGAAGTTTTAAAGTGACTGAATGCAGAATTGCAATTAGCTTGTCCAGACACTCCTCAACATAATGGTGTGGCCGAGAGGTTCAACCAGACGATTCAGAGAAAGGTGCGAGCACTAATGTATGACTCTGGACTGCCTGAGAACATGTGGGATCTGGCGTTGAGCGCGGCAGTGTATGCGTACAATAGAACACCACATAAATCGAATGATATGACACTGCCTATTCAAATGTTCAACCCGAAACATAAAGTGGACATAACTCAGCTAAAGCGATTTGGATGCGTGGCCTACATGAAGGTGCAACGCAAAATAGGACCGAAATTCAGATGTATAGGTAAAAGAGTAATACTGGTGGGATATAAAGAGACTGGATATATATTCCTCAAACCAGAAGAAGGTAAATTTTATGAAAGCCGTGATGTTAGATTCAACGAGAAATTGGTATTTGGTAACAAATACAAGAAATCTGAAGTAAGCGACTGGGAGACTGATGGCCTAGAAATAAATCCAGATACTTGGTTTGTTGAATTTGACTCCGAGGCGACGAAGAAGACAGATTCGGAGGAGAGACAGTAAAAAGAGGACGTGGTCGTCCTCCAAAAGCGAAAAATAACCTAGCTAAAAAGACAGACTCGAACAATGCGACGGTACACGCTATGTTGGCTGCTGTAAATGGAGATCCTGTTAATTATCAAGAAGCTATGAAAACGACAGATAAAACAGAATGGATAGAAGCCATTAATAGCGAGCTTGAGTCGATGAACAAAAATCGAGTATGGACATTGGTACATAGGAAAGACGTATGTAGCAATGGAAAGCGACAGAATATAATTGATTCAAGGTGGGTGTTAAAGAAAAAGCTTGAACCAGATGGTACTATCAGATACAAAGCTCGCCTTGTGATAAGGGACTTTAAAGATAGAAACGAATATGATTTGCAAGAGACGTATGCCCCAGTTTCACGACTGCCATTGATTCGAATGATACTTGCCATATCAAATAAATACGATCTTGAACTTTGTCAGATGGATGTTAAGACAGCGTTCTTAAATGGTAATCTGAATGTTCCGGTGTTCATGGAGATTCCGGATGGAATAGAATGCTCAAGTGACATTAAACGACAGAAAGTGTGCAAGCTTGAAAAGGCTCTGTACGGACTGAAAGTGAGCCCTAAGTGCTGGAATCAGAGGTTCACTGAAACAGTAAAAGGATTTGGTTTAAAGCCAGACTTTTACGAGCCTTGCTTGTTTACTTGGCATGATAAAAACAAATTTCTGATTCTGATCTTATATGTCGATGACATACTTTTGGCTAGCAACGACAGAATAAAGCTAAAAGAAATCAAAGTTAATCTTGCGAGAAATTTTGACATGACTGATATAGGAGAGCCAAAATCCTTTCTGGGTCTAGAAATTCAAAGAGACAGAAAACGTCGAACGTTGAGGATTAATCAGGAAAATTACATTGTAAAAATGATGACTAAATTCGGCTATCAGGATGTACATCCGCAACGAACACCGATGATTACAAACCAGGCGGCAAATCGACAGCAAAGGGAACGAGAGGAAAAAGAGAACATAAGTGAATTAATAACGACTGAAAGTAATAATAACAGACCCTATCGTGAAGTGATAGGTACTCTCTTATACCTAGCTAATGCCTGCAGACCTGACATAACCTACGCAGTGAACGTGCTAAGCAGACACCAAATTAATCCGACTGATAGCGACTGGAAGGGAGTCGAACGAGTATTTAGATACTTAAAGGGAACTGCAATACTGGGTTTAACTTATCTTGGCAAAAGCGACTGTTTTGAGGGATATTCCGACGCGAGTTTTGGCGACTGTAAGAACTCATTGACAACGAGTGGCTATGTGATTAAAATCTTTGGAGATACCATAGCCTGGAGAACTCGAAAATAACGTTATGTGAACCTGTCTACCTGTCAAGCAGAGTATGTGTCAATGAGCGACTGTAGTCAAGAGCTAGTATCCATACACAACTCTCTAAGAAACGTGTTAGCTGAAAGGTTTACTCCAATGACACTATGGTGTGATAATCGATCGGCCGAAACGAACGTAAAAACAGGCGGCGGTAACAAACTGCGACATATGACAGACATTAAAGAGCATTATGTGAGAGAGTGTGTTGAGCGACAGTTGATATGTGTGAAATGGATAGCGTCAAAGAAACAGGAGGCCGATGTGATGACTAAGCCCCTGTCCTTTGAATTGCATGCGAGATTAGTTAAGCTAATTGCTAACTTATAGTTAATATTTGATTCTAATACCCATTTGTTTGATTACAGAGCAGTAGAGAAGCGGGATGGGCCGGCGAGGGACGAGGGAGACGAGAACCCCACCAAGCGGGCTATAAGGTTGGCTACGCAGCTTACGAGGCCCGGGAGGGAGTGTTAGACATATGATGTGTGCGGGCCTGCCTAAGCTGCCCTCCGCGGTACACGGGCGCACTCTCTCTCTGTCTTACGCCTCCCCCTCTCGCCGCTCTTACTTTCGGCTGCGCGAGCGGCGCTCGCCGCCTAATCAGTGCTCGACGAGAGCTGTTGAAGGCAACACCTACACATAGAAGAGTTTAACGACAGTTACCAATTATTAGTTAATCTTTGTATTATCAGCGACAGTGACAGAGTGAGGGAGTGATATCCACGTATAAATAAAGCTTTAAGTACTTTCATAAAACAATCAGTGTTCAAGTGAATTACCAGTGCCCGCTCCTTCTTCTACTAGCCAATTCCAACACAAAGTATATTAAATTAAAAAACATGGCAGACCAAGGTGATGTAAAACCAATACCATTACGTTGGGATCCAAAAGAAAACAAATTTCACACCATTGAACAAGCTCAAATTTTAAACGATTTAAATAAACAGTTGTTAGAACATGACCACGAGGACAATAATTATATGAACAATTTAATAGATGAATACAATAATCATTTAAACCAAAATAAAACAGAATTTCCAGTATTATGGGATCCAGAAAAAAAAATATGTAGACGTGTATACATTGGAAGAAGAAAATCGACTGTCCGAATTAAATACAAAAATAGAAGAAAATATAAAAGAAACAAATAAGTATAATGAATATTTAGAGGTGTCATTGAAAGAATATAATTTAAATTATATAAAAAATCTAATTGAAAATCTTAGTAGATAATTGGTCTGCTTTCACCGACCTTCAAACTTGGTCTACTTTTATTGACTTTTAAATTAAAAAAAATGTATTAAAAAATGTTTTAATTGGTCTGCTATCAACAACATTATTAAAAAATGTTTTTAAAATCGGTCTGCTATCAGCGACCTTTAAAATTAGTCTCTTATCAACGATCTTCAAAACCAGTCTGTTATCAGCGACCTTTAAGATCGGTCTGCTATCAGCCACCTTCAAAATCGGTCTGCTATCAGTGTCCTTCAAAATCGGTCTGCTATCAGTGTCCTTCAAAATCGGTCTGCTATCAGCGACCTTCAAAATAGGTATGACATATATATGTCAGTATTCAGACCTCCAAAATAGATTAGCTTTCAACAACCTTTAAAATTAATATATTTTCAATGACTTACAAACTGATCTTTTGCTTAACCTTCAAAATCGATCTACTTTTAGAATTCAACAACGGTTTCGATTTAAGTTTCGGTCTGCTTTCAGCGACCTTCATAATTAATATTTTTAGCGTCATACTTTGAGCGACCTTTGAAATCAATATGAAGTTCAAAAGCTTTGAATGACTTTCAAGTTTAAAATTTATGTTATTTAAATAACTATAAAAATGTTTAAAAATACAACATATGTTTATTTAATAGAATAAAAGTAATACTTGAAAATTATACAGTTTTTTAACAGAGGAATAGGCCTTTTTTTACTAACTTTTTATTACAAAAACAAAAAATGACATATTTAATGGAAAATGAATTCAAAGATAGTAAAAAGGGGAAACCTCTGTAAAAAAAGGCGCCTACCTATCTACCTCTTGGGTGGCGTGGAAAAGATAGACTTTTTATATCTTTTATATATTATATAGAGTCTCCATCACTGTTCACTAGATCCATCACTTTACCTAGAGATATACAATTTCCTCATATGTCGTACAGAAAATTATTTTTGCTTATCCATAATTTCAGGATCAAGCGAAGCGAAGGCACAACTCGCGTGCGTTCGTGGTCCTCATTGCTACCGAAGTCAATATACAATTTTTCCACATACCGTACAGAAAGTTATTTGTACTTAATCTTTGATTTCAGGGTCGAAAACGTCACATAACCTCACTCCTAGAAACTGTGAAGCCTATGCTCGTACGTTTAATATTTTTTAGATAAAGTCTTATGATCCTTACTTTTTTTTAATAATATCTATATAATAATCTCTACTATTTTTTTTTAATTTTAGAATAAAAACTGATAAATAAAAAGTCCACTTACTAATGGGGGTTGGCGAGTGGAGCAAGCAGGGGGTGTATCCCCTAGTATAAATAAATATATATATATATATAAAAGACATATGCTGTCTCTTGAGGTGTAACAAGCCATTCTGATTTTTTAAAATTTAGTATTTATGATTATAAATATATATATATATATATATATATATATATATATATATATATATATATATATATATATATATATATATATATATATACACATATATATATATATATATATATCGCGATTTTATATATTTATATCGCGATTCTTGCTTTGAAAAATTTGAGGAGTCTTCAAAATGCCGACATCTCTTCAAAAGTACCAATCTATACGTTGATATCTCTTCAAATATACCAATTCCCATAGTTATGATATATATATATATATATATATATATATATATATATATATATATATATATATATATAAATCCTACATGTCAAGTGGCTTCCAGCACTACTATAAAAATAATGAATTTTCTTATAAAAAAAATTGTGAGTATAGTATTTAAATATTCGGAGCGCTTGAGTACTGTTTATTCTTCTAGGGTTGACTGGGTGGCTTCCCTCATTAATGATGGCCTGGTCGACTTATCTGTGTATGCATTTTCAGCGATGACTCTTGGTATAGTATTTTCCCAATGATTTATTGTGTTAAAACTAAAAGGTTTTTTATTAACAAAGCATCTATAATTATTACCAGTTCACATATATTTATAAAATAACTTCACATATTAAAGAGTATTGACAGGTGCATGTGTTCGATTGAAATGGTTTATTTTGTTTTATATAATATTTATGGATTGCCAGTTTTCCACATACATAAGTATGTGGGTGAACCGGTTTTGGAGAGGTATAGTTCTTTTTCTCAGAGTTGTCTATGTTAACGTGACTAAAGAAATAATGATCCTGGTGTTATAGACTTTAGAAAATGGCCGACAACTCTCCAAATCCGGTCATATATATTTTTGCCGGTGTGAAGAGGCTCTTCAAAACCGGAGAAACTCTTCAAAACCGGTATATGATATCTCGAAAAACTCGTCAATACCGCGAAACGACATAAATATAAAAGTATACGATATTATTATATAACTTACAGTGGAAGAGTAAACCATGCCGTATTGCTAAATGTTATTTTATCATTTTCTTTTTCATACTTTATCATTGAAATACAGTTTGCAGTTTGTAAAAGGCTATGTAATAAATATAATATTATTTGAAATTTACTGCAGTATTTAGAGTAGAAGCTGTAATCTATATTTTAAGGATCAAGTAGCATTTAGTAGTAATGAATGGGTTTCTTCTGACAATGAAAGTTATATAACAATAACTTGTAATATTCTATATGTAGAATACTTGCAAAGAATAACTATAACTTTAACTTTAAAAAAGAAAAGAAAAACTGAATGACTATTTACAGTTCAAGACATGCGCAACTAATATTCAATTTATATTGTTGTTATGGCTCAGGTAGCAGTATGAAAGAACACAGTTCATATGATTTTATATCTGATACTATCGCTGCTGTCCTTTCAATACCACACTTATGTTTAACGAATAATAGGTGAACTATTACGATAAAAATTTTCTTGCCTGGCCTAGTATCTTATTATAGTGAAATTCAACTTGACATATTTCAATTGGGGATGATTGATGGAAAATTATTTAGTTGTAATATGAACATCTAATTCGAGTTAATAAAATGCCTCATAATTTGAACGGTGTGTTTTGAATTGTTCGTATAAGTATGATTAAGGAAATTGAAAAAATGGGCATTAGACGAACTATTTAGGATACGGTATAGTTTCTTCCAGCCTCGCGTTAGGCTGGAATAAACTAGCATATCCAATATAGTTTGTCTGATTTCCAATTTTTTCAATTTCCTACCTCATAAGTTGTAGCTTACCTTCATAGCTTACAGTTTGTAAAAGACTATGTCATAAATATAATATTGTTTTAAATTTACTGCTGCATTTAGCGAACAAACTGTAAGCTATATTCTAATGATCAATTAGCATTTAGCAATAATGTATGGGTTTCCTCTTTCGTTGTAAGTTATATAACAGTAACAGTAACTTAGGCACACGCATGTCAATAATCTTTAATATGTGAAGTTATTTTAAAACTATATATGATTTGGTCATAATAATATATCCTTTTTATTTTCTTGTACACGGAGAAAAATTTATTTGTAAACTTTACTCTTTTTATAAGAAAATTTATTATTTTTATAGTAGTGCTGGGACACACTTGACATGTAGGATTTTTACTGTTTTAAATCGTAATTTTTATAATTTTCATAGCAAATTTTATTTTTTAAATAATAATTTTTATTATATTTGTAGCAAATTTTATTATTTGAAATAGTAATTTTTATTATTTTTGCACTTGTCTAAAAAAGTACTATTTCAAATAGTAAAATTTACTACAAAAATAATAAAAATTAATATTTAAAGCAGGATAAATCCCACATGTCGAGTATGTCCCAGCGCTACTATAAAAGTAATAAATTTTCTTATAAAAAGTTAAAGTTTACAAATAAATGTTGCTCCATGTAATGAATCAACTAATATAAAATCTGTTTTTGTTAGCAGCATGGAAGAACACTAACATTTCACATGACATTTCATACTACTTTAGATCTAGACAACACTATCGCTGCTGTCCTTTCAATACCACATTTATGTTTAACGAATAATAGGTGAACTATCACTAGAACATTTTTCTTGCCTGGCCTAGTATCTTATTAAAATTAATTTTAACTTGACATATTTTAATTCGGAATGATTGATGGAAAATTATTTAGTTATAATAAGAACATTTAATTAGAGTTTACAAAATTCCTCATAATTTGTACGGTGTGTTTTGAATTTTTCGTATAAGTATGATTAAGGAAATTGAAAAAATTGAACATTAGACGAACTATATTAGATACGTTATTATATTTCGTTAAACTTGTTCGAAGATATTGACTTGCAGTACCGCAACTTGTTGCCAGGTGACGCCACATTTCAGAGATAGGTTTAGAGAAAAAAGGGGCACTCCTTATCGACCCATCTCTGAGCACTCCTACTCCTCACTCCCTTATCCTCATTACGTTTCTTGGGGCTGGTGACGTCGTACGCACGATGGACGCAAGAACACAAAAAGAGCAAGAGCTCAGAGAACTCGAGATGAGGATGAACGAGATATTTGGCGAGCTGGCACAGCTTGATCAAGATAACCCGCAGCCAGTACAGGAATTGCTGCTAGAAGGTAATTTCTTTTTCTTTTTTTGAATGATATAGAAATCTGATTGTTTCAGACCCGGCATGCCGCCATCTTTGATCCTCGTATCTATATATTAGGGCTGAGATTCAGTTTTTAAGCTGAATCCAAATGCCGATTAAAAGAAAATATAGCTGATTCTCGATTTACAAGTTGAGGACAAAAGCTAATAATATGTATATTCCTGGCCCCCTTTCCTTCTTTTTCTTTCGAACAACTGAAGTAAAGTTGGTTCTTTGTTCGCAGATGATACGGAATACGACAAAGAAAATGACAACGGGTTGGACCCGGAGAAAGACGAGGAGATGTCCGAAACAGCCGAGCATCCCGAGGAGGTATTTATGGAGGAGGAGGAGGATGAACTCCAGGAGTTATGGGGAATTAACCCTTCAAGGGAATCAACGGAAGAGATTAAAATCTCAGAAAAACTAGCGACCAGTATTAAAGCCTGGATTACCAAGGGCGTAGAAAATAAAGAAGAGAAAGAAAAGAGGTTAAAAGCAATCCCGAGAAAAGGGCAAATCAATCTTGAAGCACCAGCTTTGAATGAAGAAATCACGATTGATCTGCATCCAAAAGCGCTAGCAAAGGATAATCATTTCAAGGGATTCAAAAACTTAGCAGGTGCAGTTTTATCCGAGGCTGCTTCTGTCTTGGATATGATTTTGAATGACTCCAAATAGCCTCTGGATAGAAAAGTCATAATCCGAAAACTGTCAAATGCGGTGCTTTTTTCCTCAGAACTTTTCTTCTCATTAAACCAGTCAAGAAAATTGTTTCAAGTGGGAAGGTACGATGAAAAGGTTCAAAAGGCTCTGAAAGATGTTTAGTCTACGTCTTGGTTATTTGGAGATAACCTCAAGACTCTTATAGAAAATACAAGAACTATGGAAGGAATTTCCAAAGAGCTAAAACCGAAGCCAAAGCAACCACTGAAACTATCCAATTCTTTAAACTGGAAGAGCTCCGCGGCCAAAAAAGAGGGGGGGGGGCCGGGGGAGCTCTTACAAATCTCACCAGGGGAAATCCAGCTCCTCCAGATCATGGAGCGGTTTCAGCAGACACCGGAGCACTCCAGCGAAGAGACACTACCCGCAGTCCCAACCACATCGCCAACAGAGGCCCTAAAGCAGGTAAACAGAGCTGGTCGCTTAAAATTCTTTGTTAATAGATGGATGTTTATTACAAAAAATAGAGACGTATTAAACGCTATTAGAGGGTATAAGCTAGAGTTCGAGGCAGAAGTTTTCCAAAATCAGATGCCTTCCACCTTATTAATAAGCGTATATGAAGTGCTAGAACTATTTCACAGTACCCAAACCTGATGGAACGCATAGATTTATTCTGAACCTAAAAAAACTCAATTTATTTATCAAAAAGGTGCATTTTAAGATGGAAGACCTCCGGACGGTTTTACAGTTACTTGATAAGGGTGATTATATGACAAAAATTGACTTGAAGGATGTTTATTTGCTGGTCTCTATAGATTCAGCATATAAAAAATTCCTAAGATTTCAATATAGAGGCCAACTCTATCAATTCAATGCTTTTCCTTTTGGATTAACGACTGCGCCATTCATATTCACTAAAATTATAAGGCCAATTATAAGCTTGTTGAGAACCAAGGGTATCAGGGTGGTTGCTTAGATAGATGATTTCATCATGCTGGGAAAGAGTATCGAGGAGTGTAACCGTTTTGCAAAAATAACGCTTGGTCTGTTAACTTACTTAGGATTTTTTATTAATTTCCAAAAGAGTGAGTTAGTGTCTAAAAGAACATGTAAATTTTTAGGTATCCTTATAAATGCGGCAGACATGTTTTTAGAATTACCTTTAGAGAAGAAGCTTAAGATTAAGGATATAATCGAGTTGTTATTGGAGGCAAAACAAATTAAAATTCAATTCCTAGCACAGTGCATTGGGGTTCTTGTTGCAGCCTGTCCAGCCGTGGCACATGGCTGGTTATATTATAAAGCACTAGAATCACTTAAAAGAAAAGCGTTCAGTATACATAATAATACTAATAAAAGAGTAGTATCAACACCTGAGGTTCTTCACGAATTAAATTGGTGGCGATCAGTAATTCTTACTGCCAAGAATAGAATAAGACCTTACTCCTTTGATTTTGAAATATTCTCAGATGCTTCAACAACTGGATGGGGGGCTACATGTGGACAAATGAAAGCACATGGTTTTTGGAACCATTCAGAAAGAGCAATGCACATTAATTATTTAGAAATTAAGGCAGCTTTTCTATCATTGAAATGCTTCGCTTCAAGGTGTTATGATAAACAAGTATTGCTACGTATAGATAATGTCACTGTACTGGCTTATATTAATAAGATGGGAGGCACAAGGCATAAACACTTACATGTTTTAACTAAGGAGTTATGGGAATGGTGTATTCACAGACATATATGGATTTTTGCTGAATACATAGCATCTGAAAGTAATTTAGCTGATGGGGGCTCTAGGCTGACAAATGTGGATGCTGAATGGGAGTTATCGAGTTATGCTTTTGAGAAAATCTGTTAAGAATTTGGTAAACCAACTATCGATTTATTTGCCAGCCGAATAAATGCTAAGTGTGAACGATTTTGTTCATGGGAAAGGGATCCAGAAGCATTGGCCATAAATGGTATGACAATTAAGTGGCAAGGGAAAGACTGGTATGCATTCCCTCCCTTTTCTATGATTGCAAAAGTTTTAAGGAAAATTAAAGATGAGAAGACTACAGGAATTCTGGTAGTTCCCCTCTGGAAGTCACAACCCCGGTACCCTTTGTTCAGCGAGCTCCTCATCAGCAGATTAATAGTATTTGAGCTATCTTCTAACCTATTATATTCACCTTGCAGAAAACTCACTCATCCGCTGTCAGCACACCTTACCCTGGTGGCAGGAATTGTATCCGGGGGGCCTTCACAAGTAGAAATTTAGAAGCAGATACTGTAAACATCATGATGTCATCTATTACAGAGAGTACACTCAAGCAGTATAATACAGCGTTGAAGTATTGGTGGAATTTTTGTCAGATAAGGTCCCATGACCCTTTCCTTTCAAGTGATAGGGTGATACTTACCTGCCTGACCAAGAAGTTTAATGAGGGTGCAGCATACGGCACACTCAACTCCTTGAGGTCAGCTATTGCTTTAATTAACAATCAAGATACGTCAGAAAGCAGTTTATTACAACGTTTCTTCAGGGGCGTATTTAAAATGAGGCCTAGTACACCAAGATATAGCACAACATGGGATGTTGGAGTAGTCTTCACAACAATAGAATCATGGGGCCCAACAGAGGCATTATGTCTCCAAAAACTGTCTTTGAAGTTAGTTATGCTAGTAGCTCTAGGATCTGCTTTTAGAGTTCAGTCTATGAGCCTGATTAATCTGAAAAACATCCGAGTTTCAACAGGAGGAGTAGAAATCAAGATTGAGGGCCTCATAAAAACATCCAGGTCAGGGGCAAATCAACCTTATGTTTATTTCAAGTATTTTGAAAATAATAAGTCTCTTTGTATAGCTAGAGCCATTAGCTATTACATTGAGCGTATCAAAGACATTAGAGGAGACATAGAGAATCTGCTAATCTCTTCTAAAAAAACCCCATAAACAAGTTGGTATCTAAACTATCAATCGGTGGCTCAAAATAGTAATGGGACAAGCAGGAATAGATAGCACCTTTACAGCGCATAGCACAAGGCATGCAGCAACATCAAAGGCTTCTAGCAAAGGCTTGGATATAAATTTAATTAAAAAGACAGCTGGATAGTCTAATAATTCTATTGTTTTTGCTAAATTTTACAATAGACCTATCCAAACATTGGATATTGACTTTGTTCAAGCGGTTTTCTCATAATTCTAACTTGGAACCTTGCTTAAAAATACAGTGCCTTTGCTTTGAAAAATTTTTTCTTTTTAGTCTTTAAATACTAGTGATCATAAGAAAAATAAAAGTATTAAAGACTGTGATTTAGTTAAGTAACATGACCCGGCAAATATTTCCCTTTATATCTTTATATACCAAAAATGTATATTTAGGCATTACTTTGTTAAGAACTTCTAATAAAAAATAAATAAATTAAAATATAAAAGACTAGAGGTGTGCACTCTAAACATCTACAAGTAAATATCTTCGAACAAATTTAACGAAATATAATTGATGATTAAACGAACTTACCTGTGAAGTTCAATCATAATTATATGAGTAACTTGTTCGAAGATATTCAATCCCACCCCTTCCTTTTTTGCTTTATTCTCCATCCCCAAAACTAAAAATTAACTCTAAACTATAATGAAGATAAGGGAGAGAGGAGTAGGAGTGCTTCACATATATTAAAGGTTATTAAGACGTGCTGTCTCTTGAGGTGTAACAAGTCATTCTGATTTTTTTAATTTAATATTTATGATTATATATATATATATATATATATATATATATATATATATATATATATATATATATATATATATATATATATCTTCCTATAGTATATAGTTGTAAGAGGCTTGTAGGGTACCCAGCCCCCCCTCCCCCCTCCCCTCCCCCTCCTTCCCCCTCCTTACAGCCCCTCCTCAACCCCTCCTCAAAATAACGGAAAAACAAGATTAGAAATAGGAGTTTTTAGTATTACTTTTGCTCCTCAAAACCCCTCCTCCCCCTCCCCCCTTCTTCCCCCCTCCTTCCTCCTCCTCAAAACCCCTCCTGCCCCTCCTCCTACCCCTCCTCTTAATATTGTATTCTTTTTCTCATTTTGTTATGCATTTTATATATATTACGAATAATTTGATATTGTTAATATTATATTATTAAATAATTATAATATCGAATATCAATTATAAGGTCAAGTTTAAAAAATTTGTATAAGTTCCCCATTCCTTTTTGTGTATAAGAAGCCTTAGTCACATCAGGGTATGGCTTTAATAACGTTACTAATGATTATAGTTTAATCTAATAATAATACATTAATACTATATAAATATAGTGTATTTAACATGACTAAAATAATTTTTTTTAAGAAAATGTTAATATTTTAAAAACAGTACAAACAATTATTGATAATAAATCCCTATCTTTTTGGTTTCTTAACCAATTTTAATTATCAAGGTCTCATTCTATTCTTTCACGGGGACTTGCCAAGGAAATATTCAAAATTATTCAAGACGCGAAAAATTATGGTCAATTGAAGATAATTATTTTTATAACCTCATTCGTGATTTTATAAACAATTATAAGTACCTCAAATGTTATCAAATGTATTGGAGGGTGTACGTAAGCGCTGTGCGGTATTGTGTTGTGCGATACTGCGTGATGTCCGTGTTATTGGTGCGTTGACTACTTATGGAACTACTTTTCTAATTGGTCGGTATTTAAACATCAACCAATCAGCAGCGTAGTTCTACAAGTAGCCAATGCACCAACAGCATCGGCATCGGAAACGCACCGCACAGCACAGTACAGCGCTGTACACTCTTCCTAAGGTCACGTTTACAAAATTTGTGTAAGTTCGCCTTTCCTTTTTACATGTAGTCTTAAGGCCGGGACATCTACTACTACTACTAACTCTGCTACTAATAACAGCAGGGTTACTCGGCTTATTAGCCAATCTGCAACACATTCCACAAGTACAGTGGCGTTGCGTTGCGTCGCGGAGCGTCGCGTAGCGTTTATGTACACTTTCCCTTATGTAAGCCTTAGTCATATTAGGGTATGACTTTAATAACGTGACACATAATGTAGGACACAAAATAAAACACACCATTATATAATTGTGATTATACAGTATAGTCAACTTAGAATATTCTATTTTTTTAGTTAATAATATATTTTTGGAAGATATCAAATAGTCAACTGGTGATGACAAGAATTTGTGTGTTCGTGTAGCAATCAACGGGGAAATAACTTTTGTTAGATGAGTACTTACTCACTTAATATTAAATAGTTAAAATTATTTTCAAAAAATTGATGCTTTGTGTGATTTTTTACTTTTACAGATACAAATATTACAAAAGAAGAGTTTTTCAAGTAATTTTGAAAATAGCCAATAATCAAAAATATAACCAATAATGTTGAGAAGTTTTAATTATGTACTAGAAAATCTACTTTTGAATTCGCTAATTGAACGATTATCCTCATGACTCTAGTGGTTATATTATTAATGAAAAAGCATTTGTCATTTTCAAAAAGCTTACTTGGTATCAGTGCTGTGTTGTTGTATATATTTACTTTACTGTGGTGCCATCACTTTGAAACAAACATTATACCATCCTTACAATGTAAAACTTATTTTGGCATGTCCCATTATCATATCTAATTATTAATATTTTTTATATAAAACACCTAAGCACAATAAAATCAAAAATTCAACGCACCTATAACAGTACCTCAGTGGTGGTGTGGAAAACTGTTAACTTTAATAAATAACACGCTAAAAAATTAACTACACATTAAAACACATATAATAATATGAACATGACCTTACACTATTAGACGTAATAAACAGCGCCACTGTTTTTATAAAATCACGCTACAAATGGGGGTTGGCGAGCGGAGCGAGCAGGGGGCGAAGCCCCCTAGTATATATATATATATATATATATATATGTATATATATATATATATATATATATATTGTAACGGGCTAAAGCTGTCCTCGATGCGCTATATCTCAACGCGGACTTGCCGATGAACGGCGCAGCAATTGACAGGCGCGAGCACTTCCTCGTGCCAACCGTCGATGATTAGCGGCCCGTCAGCTCCGTGCTGTTGCTCGCCGTCGGCTGCTTTCAGCAGCAGCCGCGCCTTTTCGCTCCGTTACAACGCGCGACTTCGTCGTCGCGCTCTCTCTCGAGCGTGCTGCCCCAGCTGCTCAGTTATCACGCGAGTACTACGAACTCGCGACCGCGGAGGCCGGCGGTATTCTTCATCGTGCCATCGAATAGGGAATTGAAAGTAGGATGCGTGAAATAATACGCGAACAAGTAGAAGCAAAGAATTATCTTTATTGCCCCTGGAGGCTGTTCACTATTTACACGCGCGGCGCGTACTCTAGGTACGCGCCGATTCGGGTGGTGCGCCCGCGCACGCGAAGTACGCGGGTGCTCTGCCGCACACACGTACGCGCAAAAACAGCTCGCACCGACGTAGGCCGATCGCCGCGCACGATCGGCGCTCACGCGCGCGTCGGCGGCCTCGCTCGCTCGTCCGTGTTCCGCTCTCCGGACGTACGTCATCCACGAGAAAGCGCGCGCTCGCCTGGCCAGGACTTACCTCCTCAATTGCAGCGAGAAGGCGCGGTTGAACGCGCTCGGCGGTGCCTACTGCAGCGCGTCGCTGTCTCTCTCTCTCGGCCGCGGGGCTCTCGCTCTCTCTCTCTCTCTCTCGCTCCCGCGAGTCGGCTCGGCCGTAGCTGGCTTCGGCCGCGATGCTCCCTCTCGCTCTATCTCACTTGCACTCTCGGCCGTGGTTGAGCGTGACTCTCTCTCCCTCTCTCACAGCCACGAGGGAACGCGGCTCTCGGCGCCGTGCTGCGTCTCTCTCTCCTTCGCTGCACTATTGCACCGCTCACTGCGGCGTCTCTCTCTCTCCCTCTCGTGCACTACACCCTGACTCTCCGAGTCTTCGCGCACGGGAATCGAGCAGCTGCCTCAGCTACGGCGGGAGCGATACTACCGAGCTCTGTCTCTCGCTCTCCTTCCCCCTCGCGCAAGGTTATCGCGAGTTTTCATTTCGGGGCTCATTGTGTGTCGTAGTTGCGCTCGGTACTTTTCGCACAGCTACACGTGCGAGCAACTACTCACACACACGCAAGCCCCCGGAGAAATACGAGGACAAGCCCGACTCTATTTGTGAATCCTCATGCCGCAATTATCGGCCTTGCCTTCTCCAAGGCCGCGGTATGTTTATGTTTTCGGTCAACTACCTGTGTGTATACCGTGCGTCGGAGATCGGCTCGATCCGAGCTCCGTGTTCGCACACATACACACACACAGACGCGCCTGCTGTTACACGCCCCGTCCAGACGCAGACTATACCCTGGATAGTCTGCTCTGCATCCTTGAATCCCTTACACGGGGGCGCGTCGGCTACCTCCCCGGAGAGATATCGCAGGACTCGAACTTCCGTCCGTTCCTGCCTCCAACCGATTTACCTCCCTCTCCTTTTCGTCGTTGCCCTCGGAACTTCCGCGTTCTATAGGGCTTTCGGGGGTTTCTCGGATTCCTCCTCCTGCCGTCCGTATCGCGACGCGAACCGATCTGCCCGGGCGTCCCCGGGGACGCTTTCACCCGATCGCATGACGCTCGCTGCTCGGCGGCGCTCCGCCGGCTTTCGGTGGGTCGCTCTTCATCGAACGGCTTCTTCGTCTCTTGGTGGGGATGTCTCGTTCTTCCACGGGGACATCCCCCCTTCTGCTGGTTCGTACGATGGAAGGATTCGTCTCCCTCGCTCTGTACCCGACCCGTCAGTGTTCACTAGTTCACTGCGTGTCGTCAGCAGACGAACTCGTTTACCGAGGGCCTCTCGTTCGATTCGGGCACTCACGGCGAATGTAACCAGGCACCCGGCAGTCCCAGCACTTCCACGGTCCGCACGCTGCCGCCCTCGTGCCGACTGTTCCGTCGGAGCCTGTGCCTGCTCGGTCGTCAGTGTTCGTCCTGCTACTCGCGCTGAACGGGCCGCTGCTATCCGAGCTCTCCTTCCGATATCGCTGAAATTTTCTGTTCTTCTTCTTCTTCTTTTTCTGGCTCTCTGGCGATTCGGTCCGAGACGCAGACGTCTCTGATGAAGAGGCTGACAGCGCGTATCCGGAGCTTATCTGCTTCATCCCTTCCAAAATCATTTGGGAGAAGCGCTCCAGCACCTCGTCCAGCGTTTCATTGCTCTGGTGGGACGTTACCGGCGGCGGCTCCTTGTCCTCAGCCGCCCCTCTCTTCCCCCTTAACGGTGCCGCTTTGGGTGCCCTGTGCGCTAACTCAGCGTAAACACGAGCATCTGGTGGAGGCGGGGGCTTATAACGCTTTTAGGCGTGTCCCGCTAACTCGGCCTCCACCGCTATGTCGGATAGCGTATCGACATCGGCGAATTCCCCTCGTCTAACCCGCTGCTGCAGCCGTGGCTTCGTATTTCGACGAAACGTTCCCAGCTGGGTTTCGAGGGGCGGTGGTGGCTCCATCTTACTCATCATTGCCTCGGGGCAGGTGATGAAGTCACGCACCGAATCGTCGGGTCCTTGGCTGCGCATCGCCCCCTCGTGGGCTAGGCGCTGGTGGAATCGGTCGTTCACGCCGACCCATCGATGAATTTTCCGGCGGAATTCATTCCACGTGGACCAACCCTGTCTATGGGAACGGACCCACACCCCTGCCACACCGACGAAGAGTTCGGACAAAGCACTTAATTTCTCGTCTTCCGGGAGCTTCGCCAAGGCCCATTTCTCTTCGACTCTATCGAGGAACAAGTCAATATTTTCCTCGCGATCTCCGACGAACCTCATTCCCCAACGTCGACCTATTTGACCGACATCCCTTGGTGTTCCGCCGATCGTATCTTTGACGTTGGATCTCGCCGTCAGCAACGCCGCATCCCGCGAATCGCGCCGTTGCTCAGAATCGGAAGTGCTCCACACTTGATTCTGAGCTCCCCCCCTCTCCAGGCATCGCCGAGGCTCGTTCGGCGCGGGAGCGGGATGGGTGGCGACGGTGATATTCTATCACCGGGGGATGGTTGCTGTATCCTGACTCTTCTTATCGTTCTTCCATCTTGTCCGGAGTTCCTCGCTGCGGTTTCTTCTTCCTGTGGCAGACAAGTGGGCGTCGAGTTTGCCGAATCGTCGTGATTGGCCTCTCCACCTGTCCCGACGAGCTCTGTCGTGTCACTCGTCGGACGACTTTTCGGTCAACTACCTGTGTGTATACCGTGCGTCGGAGATCGGCTCGATCCGAGCTCCGTGTTCGCGCACATACACACACACAGACGCGCCTGCCGTTACAATATATATATAAATACATACATCGGTACTATTGGGGTCCTAGAGTTTCTTACTCTGAGAATTTACATTGGAATACCGGAACAAATACACTTGACTAAAGAAATAATGACCCTAAGGGTACCGTAATTCGCAGGGGGCCTGCGGCGCCCGCTTTTAGTACCGAAATTCCGGAACAAAAGTCCGGAAAAGTACTAAGATGTATTGTAGACGAAGCCTTATGGACCTCAAAAGTAGCGATAGATGCATCGTATTTTTGAAGCCGGTCCCCAAAAAGGACAAAAGTCCCCAAAAGTAGCAATCTATGGTGTATATATACCCCAAAAGTACCAACACATATATATATATATATATATATATCATTGGACGGTATTTTGAGGATTTCATAAAGAATTTGTACAATAGTGGTGACACAAATATAAACATTGTTATAAACAACCAATAAACAAGCGCGTGACTAAAGAAATAATGACTCTAAGGTTATTGACTAACACCACGACGCCTGCGGCGCCCGCTTTTAGGGAAAAATATCACGGAATTTCCGAAATCGATGTATTAACACACTATTGTGGAAACCGCTGAAAAATCCTCAAAATGCCTCTCGAGTGCTTTGGACTTTTGAGGAGACTCCTCAAAATGCCTACAAAATCCTCAAAATTCGGTATATATGACCTATATAATCCTCAAAATGCGTCCCAGATGTGAATATATATATATATATATATATATATATATATATATATATATACAAGATTGAAAATTAAATTTTTTTGAAATCAGGCAACAGACTCATAAGTTCATTCATAATTAGATATCACTTACTGCAGTGTAAGCCTAATATTATTGAAAATAGATATTTATAATCTTCTATTTGATGCTCTAACAAAATTGAGTGGTATGATCCATGCCAAAGATGTAAGAATAATATTCAGTTTCATTAATCATGTTATCAAAAATTGAAATTACGGATTTTGCTAGATATTTAAAGAAATTGTAAATTTTTTAAAAATAAAATTGCAAATTATAAATAAAATTATAAATAAAATTTATAATAGAGCAGTATTTGTGTCTTGTTATTGGAATATACACTGCAAAACTGTCTGTTGCCTGATTTCATTTTGACAGCTTTATTGTAATTAACCTCTACACTGAGAGAATTTTGAGAGCGCTGCTGTACTAGGTAGTACGGCTACATTCGTAAATGTACACAAAGAGTTGTCCTTTGTTTTGGTACGGCTGATGCCCTCTGTAGCACAACCGTCGCCTCTTCTCGGTATTGCTGCTGCACGAAAATCACGGGGCAACTACTCTCCTAATTTTTTGCTGCGCTAGTACGGGAAAATAAAAGACAGCAGACGTCTCGCGGTTTAGGACACCAGCTCTCCCAAATTCGGTAGAGCTGCTGCGCGAAACGAACGGTATGACTGCTGTACGTACTAAGTACGGCAGTGACCCCAAAATTCTCTCAGTGTATAGCTTAATTTACTATTAATTTATATTTAGGTATCGCTTATTGTGTAAGCCTAATGTTATTGGAAATAGATATATATAATGTTCTATTTGATGCTCTAACAAAATTCAGTGATACGGTCCATGCCACAAGATGTATGAATAATATTCAGTTTCATTAATCATGTTATCAAAAATTGAAATTATGGATTTTTCTTGATATTTCAAAAAATTGTAACTTTTTTCCCTTTGCTCGGCCAGTATTGATCAAAAAAGCATTTTGAAGGGTTTTCAAAGAAGAATACAAAAAAAATTTTTCGAATAAAAAATATTTGGCCGCAGCCTGCGATGAAGGTATACTAAGAAGTAGCCAATCAGAGACTTCCAAAAAGGATCATAAAATAAATACTGGAACATTCTACAGAAAAAATGCAAACTTTTTATCAATCAATGATCTATACAAAAAGTCTCAAGATTTTGAGTTAAAAAATGAATAAACTTGGATTTTAACCAAAAATAGCAAAAAAATTGAATTTTCAATCTTGCATAGCTTTTTTATTTTTGCAAGTATCGACCTAAAATTTGAGGAACAGTTTTTTTTCATAAAAAACTAAAAGAAAACGAGTTTTGAGCGATTTTAAAATTTTGACTTGCTGACTTGACCTGAAATATCCCATAGATATACATAT